>JAQPPZ010004227.1:0-148064 GCA_028583015.1 Wollemia nobilis
TAAGATATTTTTCTACTAAAGTCTTGGCATAATTTTTTTGAGTCACCCTAAGATGATTCTTCTTTTGTTCTATCTCAAGGCAAAGACAATAGTGGAGAAGTCCAATATCTGTCATATCAAATGACTCTTTCAAGTCATCTTTCATGACATTAATCAATTTCTTTGAATTGCTAGTGATGATCAAATCATCTACATACAATACAAGAATCACTATTTTAGAACCTGTGTTCTTGATATAGAGATTTGCATCTGATGGACTTCTCTTAAATCCGTGTTGTAGTAGGTGACTATCCATTTTTATGTACCATGCTCTTGGGGCTTTTTTTTAGCCCGTATAATGATTTAACCAATTTGCAAACCTGTTTCTCATGGCCTTCCTCAAAAAATCCTGGAGGTTGAGTCATGTATACCTCTTCTTTTAAGTCACCATTTAGAAAGGCATTGTTTACATCCATCTGATGTAAATTCCATTTGAATTGTGATGCCATACCACAAAGAACTTGAATGGTGGTCATCCTTGCAGTGGGTGCAAAGGTTTACTCATAATAAAGGCCTTCCTTTTGAGCATAGCCCTTTGCCACAATATGGGACTTATGCTTCTCTATGGTACCATCTGTCTTATATTTGATTTTGTAAACCCATTTGCAGCCTATGGGCTTCTTTCCTTTAGGCAAATCGACCAGCTTCCATGTTTTGTTTTTAATGAGGAATTTATGTTCAGCATCCATAGCTTCATTCCACTGAGGTTGACTAAGTGCTTCATCAACTATAGAAGGTTTATTTTCATCATATGAAGACATGTAAACCCTCTCCTCATCAATTTCCATATCATTTCCACTTTCTAAATCTCTATCAACAAAAAGCTCTTGAAAATATGCACAAAGATCATCAACTAAAGTAGATGCTTCTACCATTCTCTATCGAGACATGCTTCATGTCTTTGGACGATTGAGAGTGAGATATGGTGGTGAAGTGAGTTTGGAATCTCTCATAGTACTTGTATACCATTTAGGAGGCTTTTTCTATTGTGGAGGAGGAAGTGGTTGTTGCTCCTCATCATCCAGGTATACTGATGTAGTGTTAGGTGTGAAAGCTTCATTAAACACTACATCTCTACTAACATGTATTTTCTTGGTGAATGGATCTATCAATCGATAGCCTTTTGAGAATTCATCATATCCAAGAAAAACACATTGTAGGGTCTTCTCATCTAACTTCTTTCTTTTCTCCTTAGGTATATGCATAAAAGCCTTACACCCAAATACTCATAGATGAGATATGGAGGGTTTCCTTCCACTCCATGCTTCCTAAGGAGTCATACCTTCAACCGTGGTGCCCTATTTAGAAGATATACTACAGTTGTTACATCTTCAACCCAGTAAATATGCTTAATAGTGGCTCCCTTAAGCATACATCGAACCATTTCCATAATGGAACGATTTCTTCTCTCAACAACTCCATTTGATTGAGGAGAATAGGTTGTTAACTGTATTTTTATCCCATGTTTCTGTAAAAATGAGGAAAATTATTTTGATGTGTATTCCCCCCTCGATCTGAATGGAGGGTCTTTATGAAACATCCTGATTCTTTCTCAACAAGCTTCTTGAATTGCTAAAAATAGTCAAATGCTTCAGAATTCAACTGCAAGAAGAAGACCCACATTTTCTGTGAGTGATCATCTACAAACAATTGAAAATACCTTTTTCCTCCACAACTAGTAGACATAGGACCACACAAATAAATGTGAACTAACTCCAAAGGTACCTTAGCTCAAAAGGAGCTAGGTTCAAAAGGTACTCTATGTTACTTTCTTGATAAGAAAACTGAGCACACTGGCAAAGTAGATGAAAGAGTAGACAGTCCTTTCACCATTTGATATTTACTGAGTTCTAGTAAATACCCTAAACTTAGATGCCCAAATCTCTTATGCCATAGAGAAGTGGCCTCTTTTGTGGTTACTGCCATTGCAGTATGTGTAGAGGTAATTGCATCTAAGACAAACAAACCATGTTTGTATGAACCTATTGCTATTTGTTTTCCTTTTTGAGTGATAAAGCAACGTTTCTTTTCTTTGTCCACTTTGAAATTGACATTCATGTTATTGTCCAGGATTTGTGGAACTAACAAGAGATTATTTTTCAATCCTGGTACATAAAGAAATTTTTAAATCTTACATTCTCCATCTGGAAGGGAGACATAAACACTTCCTTCTCCCTAAAAATGATAGGTCTGATCATCAGCAATGGTTACCGGTCTACCTTCTCGAGCCTCAAATATTTCAAACTAGGACTTATCGCCAGTCATATGTTTACTAGCGCCTGAATCTATGTACCAAACAATATCCTTTTGAGGGGAATCTGTATGTGTCATGAGCACTTTGTGTGCTTGTTTAGAGTCCAAACTAGAATATTCAATGGCAATATGTCCCTATTGTTGCTTATTCTTGTTCTTTGGTTTATCTTTGCCCTTATTTTGTCCTTGTTCATTGGGCGGTTTATTCTTAAACCAACATCTTTTGGTTTCATGAGTGTCTTTATCACAAATTTTACAATACTACTTCTTCTTCTTAATTTCTTTGCCTTTACCCTTGTCTTTGTTAGAAGAAGATCCTTTCTGTTGATTCCACTTTTTCTTGCCACTTTGCTTGTTTGAGAAAAGTGCATTTTTGGATGCCTCATCTCTTTGGAGTTGATTAGCTTCTTCAGTTTGAAGTAAAATTTACCAACTCTACAAAAGTCACTGTCCTTCCAAATACTTGTAGTGAAGTGGTCACTCCTTCTATAGGAGTCTGGAAGAGCCCTTAAAATGATAGAGGTCAGGACATTGTCTTCCACTTTTTCTCCTAAGGCTTGCAGTTTTGTTTTTATATCTGCAACTCTGCAGAGGAATAGCTCTATTGTCTCTCCAGATTTCATATGAAGAGTATGAAGTTGTGTTTGAAGGTTAAGAATTGTTGATTGATTATTTCCTTAAAATATGGTTGCTAAGGTATTCCATGCCTCCTTACCATTTTTAGCTTCACTTATATG
Source organism: Wollemia nobilis (assembly GCA_028583015.1). Classification (NCBI taxonomy): domain Eukaryota; kingdom Viridiplantae; phylum Streptophyta; class Pinopsida; order Araucariales; family Araucariaceae; genus Wollemia; species Wollemia nobilis. The sequence continues at coordinate 3,030 of JAQPPZ010004227.1, forward strand.
AGGTTGTATGTCATCAGTAATAGCTAGCAAGATCAATAAGGAAAGTCTTTTATCCTTTCTATCATATGTTGTCTGATCTGCTTCTGTTGATGTGGGTCTAGAATCAGTGCCATCCACTATTCCCCACATCTCCTCTACAGTTAAAATGGCTTTCATCTTAGTTTTCTAGGTAGAATAATTTGAACCTTTGAGCAATTGGCTCTCATTGAGATACTTGTTGATCATGGCCATGGTGAAGGTTTCAAATTGATATGACTAAGATGACTTTATCTTGTAGTATACCCTCAAAAGAGTATATGGAAGATTTTAATTTGCTCTTTAATATATTTAATGGCACTTGCCTTAACACCCTTAACAAGGGATGAAAATTTTGAGGATTTTTAGCCAAACAAAATAGAGCAAATTAAAGGGGTAGGTTTTGAAAGACTTATGATTTTGCTCTCTAGGATATTTAATGGCACCTGCCTTAACACCCTTCAAGAAGGATGGAAATTTTAAGGAAATTAAGCCAAACAAAGAGAGTTAATCAAGGTGTTTGGATTTTCACCTTTGATGGGGAGCAAAAAAAATTGACTTTGTTTTAACCTGTGCAAGGTGTAGCACGATTTTGAGTGAAGTTTGGGTTTTGTGAAATGCTTCTTCAATGTTTTATCTGATTGTTTAATTGCACACAAAAAGCATAATTGTTAGTGCAATAATCAAAACAAGAGAGCAACCCAAATTATTATCACTCTAGGTGTCGGATGCAACCGAAAATGCACCTAATATAGTCAATTTTTAAGAAAAGGTGTCGAGTACAATCGAGAATGCACCTTTCTTGCTTTGAAATATCCCCCCTTTCTCTTTACAATTTTGCAAAAAATAGAATCACAAAATATGACTTCTATCCCCCCTTAATTTTTACAAAATTGAAAAAGTCGAGCACTCCTTTCAAGACAAGTCGACACACGACCCACGATTGAAAGGCTTCCAGACCAGTCGACACACGACTTTGGTTTTTGTCTTCAACACTCAAGCATGAGGATTAAGAAAATAGGTTCAAAATATTTCTCAAGTTTACAACAAAAAAATTGCAATTTTATGTCTTATATCTCCTTTGTGAAGGAGAAAACAAAAGCAAATTTTGGATTTTGTTGCAAAGAAAATGACCTATGTGCTTCCTCAATGTTGTAAATCTCTTTGTTTTGCAATAGAAGTTTGAGTTTCTATGTCTTGTATCTCCAAAAATGTGTGAAGAAAACTATAGAACTTTTGAGTAATTTATTGCAAAAATTTGTTGAAGAAATGCTTGTGTTTTGTCTCTATATCTCCATGTGTGAAGAAAACAAAAGCAAATTTTGTTTTGAAAATTGTAAAAAAAATAACCCCGTTTTATTTTTTTTTTTAATTTTGGAAAATTTTAAAATAAAGTTTTAAAGAAAAATATTTTAAAGAGTAATAAAAATATAATTATTTTTTCTTAAAAATCAATTTTAAAAAAACTGATCTGAAAAAACATTAATTATATTCAAAGTACTAAAAAAAATATTTAAAAAAAAAACTTTAATTAAAAAAAAATGAATTGCAAAAAATTTTGTTACCTTGGCGGGCTTGGTTTCATAAACAAAAAAAAGTTTACATTTTTGACCCCGATAGGGATCGACCTCGCGTCCTGGCACGAGGCTTTGTCTTCGTGCTGGGCAGCGAGCCAGCCCAGCCCACGGTCGGACGTGAACAAAAGTTCATGAAGGCTTTCTTAAGCCTTCATCCGTCGCGCTAAGCTTTCAAAAGAAAGCTTGGGACTTATTAGTCCCACATGCAGTGCACGACTGAATGTGCACTACATAAAAACAATATTGTGCACATTATGTCTCGATTGCCTTCAAGAAATCAAAGACGAGCTTTTTTGTCGAACGATGAAGCCAACCACTCCATGCCACGTATGCACGTGATGATGAATCAGAAAGTGCCACGTTGCAGCCAATATCCATGTCAAATCAGTGTCAGCTCACCACTTCTTAGTGCCATATCATCTCAGTCGCATGTCGATGCCACATTAGATCAGAGTGCTACCATGTTAGCTAGCCTCGATTCTCGTGTCCTCCCTCTTGGCTACCATGTATCAGGTAGATAAGCATGCAAGTGGCATGCAAGCACGGTGCAGGTGGCTTCCAGATGGCGTGTAGGGAGGTTTTAAACGACATTCCATGTCAAAGTCTACGATCATTCAGAGGATCTTCTATGAGTGGGCCTGGTGGGCCTACACATCAGGTCTAGTGGGTTCTACGAATGGGTCGATGGTACTGCATGATGCATGTGAGCCTGGAGGGCCTACACGTCATGTGCGGGTCCTGTAGGCTGCTACAAGTGGTCCTATGGGCCTATGTGATGCATGTGGGCCTGGTGGACCTACGCGTTGCGTGTGGGTCTAGTGGGCCTTCGCATCGTGTGCGGTTCCTACAGGGCCTCGTAGCGTATGCGGGGGCCAGTAGTGCCTACTCCTACGATCCAAACATGTGAGCCTGTGCCCCATGTGGAGAGTGGATGAGATCCAAAAAATGCCTTGGGATGCGTGCATGGAGACAACAAGCCTCACGATGCAGAAGAGTCAGTAGGGAGGAGGAGACATAGATGCTAGGGTACTAGGTGGAACGAGTGATGCTCGTGTTATCCACCCCAGCGAGGATACCAATGTTAAACAATATTGAACAAAGTGCAATTATTCATTAACTAACATTAGCAAAATAGGACTAATGTTTAAATAGGTTACAAAATAGGAATACTAACTTAATCTCCTTAACCCACGCTAACAAACACGCTATAGGAGAAGTAGATTTAGGTTTGGATTTGATAACCTAGGATATTTAGGATTTAACCTATCTACCATCAAATATTTAAAACAGTAAATATATGCATGGTAATTAGTACAAAGTAAATGTAATAATCTACTAAACTAGTGTAATGCAATATACTAGCTTATTTTACCCTAACATTTTCATGGATATCTAGCTAGAATGTGCCCAACAGTTAAAGATCATCAATTTGGGCAAGAAGGGACAAAATAAATTATTAACATGGAGGACCAATATCTTTAGCAAAAGGTAAATCAGAAGGAAGGGAATGGCCCGAAAGACTTTAAGGGCTTCCAAAAAGTAATCAGAAGACCAAACAAATGAAATCAACATAGTAGCCAGATACAAGGAGAAAATGTGGAAAGAACAAATAATAAATATGAGATATTCAAACAACTAGGAATCTTAAAAATAGAAAAGGATTTTCAAATGGAAGGATTAGAGCAGGATACTCAGCAAGTCACACTAGTGTATCAGGAACAATACTCCAATCTAGTTTCAGGGAACAAGCAAGGAGCAGAACCAGACATAACCTCTCTCATGGAAGAGGAGATTCAACCTACGAGGGAGACCATAGGAGAAGAATCAGAGTAGGGGATAGTATTAACTTAGAAAATAGAGATGAAATAAGGAAATAAGAATAAATACAACCCTACTTTAGGGATTCATCAAGTGGAGAAGAAACAAAAACCGAACCAATCTGTAGGGAGGAAGTCAAACAAGAAAAAGATAGAGGAACAAGGAAGAAATTTGATCTAGAATGGACAAGTAAAATTCGATGGCTAATTTTTTCTCTCCTCATTCTCAATGATTTTGATTACTTGGAATGTGAGGGGTTTAGATAGCCACCCTAGATAAAATGCAGTCAAAAATATTATCATGGATATGAATTTTGTTACAAGAAATCAAAATGTAAGGAGAAGACTTGCAAAAAATAAATAGGAGGATATAGCAAAAAGGAGAGATCCTTACTCAATTGACACATGGGAAATCAGGTGGATTGACCATTATGCGGAACCCCTAAATGTTCCTAGCAATAGGGGGGCCTCCATGAGAGGGATGTTGATGGTTCAGTTATAAAATAGGGAAAATGGGAAAAACTGGACTATAGTTAATTTCTATGTAGCATAGACAGTCATATTATAGAGGGATCAATGGGTAACCATCTAGAATTTTAGAGACAACTAGTTGGAGGACCAATGGATTATGGAAGAAGACTTCAATGCAAAGCTTAGAATAGAGGAACAACAAGGAGGTAAATCCATGTTGGAGAAAAATGATAGGTTTTTTTAGCAATAACATGTCAAATGAATCTAATGGATATCCCAACTGTGGACAACTCCATGACTTGGACAAATAGAAGAAAGGAAGAGGAGACAGTCAAATCTTGCTTGGATCGTTTCTTCATGGGGGAGGAATTATTCCTACATACCAAGCATCAAGTGAGGGTCATGGATAGGTTTTTTTCAAATCATTTTCCAGTAAGCCTTACCATAGAAGAAGATAATTATAAAGTTGTAGGAACTTTTAAATTTGAGCTATGGTGGCTGAAAGATGAGGAGTTGGAGGACCATATAAAGGAATGGTGGAAATTAGGGAGACCAATATTTGGGATAGCCCAATTCAAACTCCACAAACAACTAAAATATGTGAGGACCCAACTAAAGGAGTGGAGTAAACACAAGAAGAAACTCACTAGAATCCAAAATAATGAAATCAAGGATCAGAAGGAGAAGATTGCTCAAGAGATAAGACAAGGAACTATTACGAAAGATCTGTTGCAATGTGAGGCAAAAATTATTAGGAGAGAGGAAGCTTTGGAGGAACAAGAAGAGATCTATTGAAGGCAAAGAGCCAGATTTACATGGTTAAAGTAGGGGATCAAAACACAACTTTCTTTTATAAGATAACAACAGCTAGAAGACAACAGAACAAAATTACAAGTCTTACAGATATGATGGGTCAGGTAAAAACTAGTGGAAGTAAAATGAAAACTATAGCAAATCAATACTTCCATACTCTTTTCAATAGCAAAAAAAATTGAATGCAACATGGCAGGAGAAGATACTAGAGGCAATTCCACAATTAGTCAAACCTAAACACAATAAATTATTAATGGAGGAAATTTCTTTGGAAGAAACATCACAGATCATACAAAAATGCAAATAGGAAAGACCCCAGGACCAGATGGATTCCCCATTGAATTTTATCAATTTTTTTTGGGAAATTGTGGGCCAAGTAGTGTTGGAGGAATTGGAGGAAATTAGACATAATAAGCAAAAGTTAAAAGCCTTGAATCATACTTTTATCACTTTATTTACTAAGGGCCCACCTAGTGAGATAATTGAGAACGATAGGCCTATTTCACTATGTAATGTACTATACACGATATTAATAAAGCTTATGGAAGAGAAGTTAAAAACTGTTTTTACCAAATTTGATTTCAAGTGAGCAAGGTGGTTTTGTTGAAGGTATACAAATTCTATATGGAATAATAGTGGCCCAGGAGGTGATACACACAATGTCCAGGAAAAAGGACCCAGGTATGTTTATTAAATTATATCTTTCTAAAGCTTATGATAGAGTAGACTAGTCATTTATGCAAAGGATATTAGAAAAATGGGTTTTGCAGAGGAGTGGAGAGACTGGGTTAAATCCTATACATAGACTACATATTTCTTAGTTCTGGTAAATGGTAGTCCATCTCCTATGTTCACAACAGGAAGGGGGTTGAGGCAAGGGGACCCTATTTCCCCTTACCTTTTTATCCTTTATGCAGAGGGTCTAGGGAGACTATTAAAAAAAGGGAGACAAGAGGGGAGGCTAAGGGGTCTAAAAATAAATTCTCAGATTGAGATAAATCACCTTCAGTTTGTTGATGATATTGCCCTTATTAGTCAAGCCAATATCCTAGTAGAAAGAATCATAAAAGAATTTTTAGATGGGTATACTCAAGCTATTGGGCAAACTTTTAATGAAAAAAGTCAAATAGCTTTTTTCAATACAACGAAGAGGGTGAGAGAAAAAATTATATAGTTGTTGAACTTCATGGAAACTCCTTTACCCATACAATATTTAGGAGTATCTTTATCTATAAAGAAAATAAAAAGCAATGAGTGGAAATGATTGATTGACAAACTTCAAGCTAATTTGAGCAATTGGACACACAAATGGCTAAGCTTGGGAGGAAGGCTTACAATGATTAAAGTTATGCTACAAGCTCTCCTAGTTTATAAATTTTCCATACTTCAAGCTCCAAAGAAAATTCTAAAAGATATTGACAAATACACAAGAAAATTTGTGGTTAGGTGCAAAGGAAGAACAAAAATAACACTAGTTGGGTGGGAGAAGATATGCCAACCAAAAAAATGAGGATTGGGGATAATATCAACATCCCAAAGCAGCAAGGTACTAGTAGGGAAGCTATATTAGAGATGGATTACAACTACTGGAGGCTTATGGAGTAGACTATTACAAGCCAAATATTACCCAGGAGAGGCTGAGAAATACATCCCAAGCCTCAGAGTGGAAGGAGAGGGATCTATAGTATGGAGAACAATGGAAGAAGACCATGAGTTGATAAAGCCATACCTTTATTGGAAATAAGGTAATGAAAAGGATATTCTTTTTTGGTAGGATTCATGGAATCAATCTCAACCAATTATTCAAACATTCTCAGAGACAGAGAGTTGGAAAGAAGAGCTCCAAAAGGCAAGGTGGTGGAAAGCCACTTACTATATGAAATCATAGAATCAACATGTGTCAGACTTACTATGATGGAAAAATCTCCAAGAATGGCCAGTGAAGGGGACAGAGGAACTAATCGAAAAACTATGGAGACATCTCCAAAGACATCCAGTTCAAGACAGTTCTAAGAGGGATATACTTGGATGGGGAGGAAGTAAGTTGGGAATCTATAAGGCAAAGGAGAGATACAAGGTAGTCTATGAATATGAGACTACCCCAACACCACTTCCATGGACATTTGTTTGGCAAAAGAAAGGATGACCAAAAATTAACATTTTCTCATGGCGAATTAACTATAGAAAGTGCTTGACATTTGATAATTTGAGAAAAAAAGGTTTCTATGAGCCTTCCAAATGTGTTATGTGTGGAAAGGCAAAGAAGACCTTGAATCACTTTTTTTTTTGTGTTCTTTTGCCAAAGACATATGGATCATTTGGTGGAGGCAGATGAGACAACATTGGGAAATTTTTGAGAGCCAACAAAGCTTTTATAAGAAATGGAAACAGTGCATATTTAAGACTAGAACAATGAAAATGGCATGGAAGCTGGGACCTAGCTTCATATGGTGGCAATTATGGCTAGAATGAAATGCACGTATATTTAGATCAGAGCATAGAACAAGGGAGCAAGTTTGGGAGAGGATTATGAGTAAGTTAATGGAAACACTATCCATTAGATTACAGGAGAAAACAAATATAGAAATGAGGGAAGTGACTATTCTAAGGAGCTTTGGAATAACTATAAAAAAACAACTAAGATTTGGTTGTGCAGATGAGTTCTCCTCGAATAACATAGAGTGGAGACCATATCCCAGAGAGTGGGTGAAGGCAAATACATATGGGGCTTCTACTAAAAATCTTGGAAAAGTTGGTTTTGGCATTATCATACGAAATTGTAAAGGAGAACAAGTGTATTGGAGAGCAAAATGTATGGGGGAGACATATCCATGGCATACATAAAATCCTTAATATGATCTTCAACAGTCACAACATTGTTTTCTTGGAACTTAGGCAAGTACTTATGAGCTTTACAAGGGAGAGGACTCAAAAAGTTTCTAGAATCATCCCTGAAAATGGCACCAAAAACTATTGGTGTTAAGTTGTTGGGTAAAAAGCTTCAAAATATCGCTGGAAAGTAAACTTTAGAAAAATAACTTGTATATAGAAAAAGTAATTCATTCCCCAGCAACGACACCAAAAAATATTGTGGTGATTTTTTGTGTCCTTAAAATTTGGGTTTTCACGCCACAAGAAAATCACTGGTTCACAAACAACACTATGGACTTTGGTGGATCCACCTAGTTAACTCGGGAAAACATTATCACAAAGACTCTAGATAGATAGAGTAAGGTAAGGAAAACTTGGAGGTGAGCCTACAATATTTCTTATTTGCTCATGCTAATCTAGATTAACAAAAATGAAACACAACTACAACATAAAAATGACCAAGCCTCGAAATAACTCCCAGCTAGTACTTCAAATTGTAGATCGGTGCCTTATCCATTGGGCAGTTGTAGCCATACTTATAATATGGTGAAAAAAGAAGAGGAAGGAGATAGAAATAAGACAATCACATCAATTCAAATAATGTAACAGAAGTGACTGAAACTACCAGTGAAAAGAAGATGCCATATACACATTCAAATGATGTAATATGTACACATGACATCAAACACAACTGTAGATGAAAATACCAAAAGGAGGAAGCAGGATAATATTGATCAATAGATCATTACAATGGAGTTTGGTCAATGTAACTAGATCTCACTAAGCAAGTACAAACAAGTTCTCCATTCAAATGATGTAACAGAGAACTACAACTCTTCGTTCAAATGATGTAACAGAGAACTACAACACTTCGTTCAAATGATGTAACAAAGAGCTTCCTCACTTTCGGTCTCAACCACTAGAAATGATCTCAGTTAATTGGGCACCTCCTAAACAAACACCTACATAGTGATAGGGAATAAAATGGGGTGACTAGATAAGACACAAAAGAAAAATACAACTGCTAATGAAAAACACTATGGTCTACCTCTCATAGAATTACTGCACCCAAAATTGATCTGGAAGTCGTTGCAGCCATCCTCTCATATAACCTGTAGATTGGTTCTCATTTAAAGCTTAATGATGGCTCATAATTACCAAAATTGCAACTGCTTTGGTGATAGCTTATAATTGCAACTATTACTAAAAACTAGGTGATGGCCCCAAAAAAACTATAACTACCTCCGGATTTGATCCACCATATTGCTTGCATTAAATGGTTCTCATTCATGACCTAATAATGAAGCCACAAAAATAAGGTATGTTACAATTTTTAATTATTATTATTTTTTATAAGATTTTAATTTTAACTAATTTTAATATTTATTATCAAAATTTAAATAATAATAATATTATATTATATTATTTATTTGAATGCATGCAAAACTTAATTAAAAGTATATATAATATAGTATATAATGTAATATATAACAAAAACTATATAATATAAATAAAATATTTAATAATACAATTAATTATATTTATAATCGTCCCCCGACACCTCTCAAAATACATGAAAAAGGGGGTTGGTCGACGGGGTAGTCAGCCGACTAAATAGAGTGGGGGGTAGTCAGTCGACCTTATAGAGTGGGGGGTGTCGGTCGACGCCTCCCTCTCTATTCAATTAAAATAGAGAGGGGGAGTCAACCGAACCCTCCTCGTGCTCTATATTTAATTGAATAGAGAGCACGTGCATGCTCTCTATTAGACAGAGAGAGCTATTTTAAATTAATTTTTTTCTTTTGTTTTTTTTTTAAATTTTTTTTAATTATTTAAATATATAATTTATATATATATATATATATAAAATATGAAATATGAAATATCATAATTATTATTATTTAAAATATAACATTTATTAATATAAAGTTTAATTAAATATTTAAATAAATTTAATTAAAAATAATCAAATTTAATTAAATATGTACTCAAACTTTATTAAAAAGGAAAACATTTAATTAAATATTTAAGACCCTAGGGTCAAAAATAATTAATTAAATTTTTCATTAAGGTCTAAAAATGACGACAAGAGACCAAAACGACGATCTGATTTCGGCGACAAAAACTTTCAAAGATGCTTTCGAAAGGCGAGATAGGATGAGAAAAGACCCGAGGACTCAAAAATTTATTGAACAGAGATAGACTTGGGCAAAAATGCAAGGACTCATAGGACACCAAAATTTCAAAACTTAGGGCGATTTAAGTTGGATTTTTGAGGATCCAACAAGGACGATGCCATCATTTGAAGATCAATTGTAGGAAGAGGGAGAAGCGAAGAAAGAGGCCAAGATTAGCAAACTGCCTCGCCCTCCATCCCTGACTCATTGTATTAAATACGTGGAAAAGAAGCTTACTCTCCAAGTGGAGGCACTTGAAGACAAAGTGAATGTGCTCGGGAGATCCATGTCGGGTCTACAAGAGGAAATGTATAGGTGCATGAAAAATTTTGAGACCTTTGAAGGTATTATACCTGATGTGATGAACCAATTGGATGACAACCGAGTCAAATTGACTAAAATGCAACAAGAATTGGTGGTCTTGAGGATCGAGAAGGATCATCGATTAGGGGAACCTGTGAGAAAAATCACCCCAATGGGCAGTTTGGGAGTTGCAAGGATCGAGCCAACGTGTTACTATGGTATATGTAACATAGGGATCCTTAGGAAGTTCTTCCAAGAAGTGGGAGACCTCCTGAAGATGAAATGACATCCAAGGCTATGCATAAGGGGTTGGACTCAAAATGTACTTGTAAAAAAATGGCGAATCCTAATCAAAATCAAGGTGAATCATGGCGAATCCAAAGCAAATCAAATCAATCATCTTCACACCAAAATTTGGGGCATTTGAAGCCCTAAAATGTAAGGTCATATTTGGGATAAATTTTGACCTATTAAATCACCTTATAACTTCATAAAAACACCACCATTAGATCAGTATCGAAAAGAGCTTTCCAACGAGTACAAATATGCCTATGTTTGGATATATATTATGGCAAATTGACCCTAAGAAACAAATTGGTCCTAAAAATTTTAGGCGAATGGACCGACATCGAGGGTCCTCATATTCGCCAATTTTCAATTTTAAAAATCCTAATATTTGCCCAATTGGCAAATATTAGCCACTATGCATAACCCCGATGACATCTCTCCAAAAAAGAACAAGTGGAGTTGGTTGCTCTCTACTTGAAGGAAGAAGCGCTATCTTGCTAGTGTTGCCTATCGTGGGACATTGAAGATGGAAAGACCCGTGAACGGGTCAAAACATGGACTAACCTCAAAGGAGTACTGGTCGAGGAATTCCAACTTGAAAGCATCCCATGGGTGGACAGGGTCAAGTTGCAAAAGCTAAGGCATGAGGGTAATTTGAGAGGCTACATCTCAGAGAACCTGAACCTTTTGGTTGGAGTATGGGATTTTCTTGATGAAGATAAGTTGTTATTGTTCATTAACAGGTTGAAGCCTTGGAAAAAGTAAGAAGTTCATAAGAAACAACCAATGTTGGTTCACGGGGTTGTTACCTTCATCGAAAGCATGTTCAAGTGCAAAGAGACGGTAATTGATGAAGGACATGATGATAATTGGGATGCGAGTGTGGGGGAATGAGCGAAGATCTGGTTGGCCAAGGTATTGCATAAGACCAAGAAAAGAAAGTGATCTCATGGTGAAATTGCAAGCTCGGGTCGAGGTCGCAAACCCCAAGACCCCTTGCTCCAACGAGGCTGACCCTCGATGAGTTGGTTGAGATGTTGAATGTGCAAAGGACAACACACCCAAAGGAGCTACCTAGAAAGATAGGTCGCTTATGTAATCAACCTGGTGGAAGATTCTGTCGAGGAAGAGGTCGATAAAGAACAAGTGTTTAGGCTAGCAAGAGATATCGAGTTCACTCCTAACCAGTTCGTCCTTGATGCAAAAACCCCCAAATGGGCTCAATGGGTCGAGAAAGAAAAGTGAAGGGTGTTCACCCTCCTTATTGCCTAAAATAAGGAGGTCCAAGCTAAAGCTGTCAAAAGTTGATCTCAACCGATGAGATATGATAGAGTAGTATGGACCATGAAGGCCATGAAACTGAGATGAACACTACCACATGTGCCTCCCATTATTTTGGGTATGCAAAAAATTTGTATCGATGCTAAGGATGACATCAAAATTAAGTGGGAGAGGATTGTTGTAAAGCGGTTGCGCCTTGACAAATTGCAAACTACTCTCACATAGTAGCATTGTCCTGTGTCATGGGTGAGAGCATGACTATACGGATTTGGCTCAAGGTGCACATGGTGAAGGCTAGGCTGCTCCCTTTTGTGGATCAAGCAAGTTGCTTCATCGAGCAACTCGAGTAGACAACAATACCCAAAAAGGGTAAGTGTACTTGTTTTGGACAATAGGTTTCCCTGGGTGAGATAATTTGAGATCGAACCCTACCCTCGATTTTGATAATGTCGAGCTTACCAACAAGCGAGCCTAGTGCACAACCAAGTGCTTATGTCGCCTACTTTCTGTCGAGTCACACCATGAGCTAAGAAGATAGAGAGTCTCATTCTTAGATGACCTCTCTCCCATATTGTGCCAAGAAGGATCCTACGGTGTTGTCATCGTGCCACCGTAGAGTAGGACTAGGTTGGACGTGCAAATAAGTCTTAGAGCTTACGAGCCCACTGAGTACCAAGTAGCTATGCCATCGATAGGATGCTAAGTAGGCCTTTGAACCATGATGTAAGACCAAACCTTTGGTCACGTGAGCAATGATAATGAAAGCTTGGCTATATGCCTATGTACCGTGTTCCTTTGTGTGGATGTTGGCCTTAGTGCCTTATGGTGCATGCTTTGGATTATGGATTGTTGTATGGATTGCTTTATAATGAGATGCTTCCGCTAACTCTGAATGGATGGGTGTATGAATGAGTTCTTTCGCTAACATATGGAATGTGTGGATACATATTGTGCTCTATGTTGTGTTGTGTTATGCAAAGAATACTACAAGAAGCTACTTGAAATGTATCCCGTCGCGAGCCAAAATCAACTTTAATCGTATATGATACAAAGCGAAACGTAGGATCACTAAACCCACCCATTACAATAGTAATGGTTAGTGTAAAAGTATTTTATAAGAGATGGCTTGTTTTAATCATTGCAATAGTAATGGTTAGTGTAAAAGTTTTTTATAAAAGATGGCTTGTTCTATTCATGGACCCAAGCTATCTAATCTAATCAAAAGCGAAGACGTTTCTTTTCTTGAAAGAGAGGACTTGACTATATCTATTACTTGTATTATCGATTCAACCTTCAATGAAAAATAAAAAGAGAGGAGTACTTGAGTATGGGTGAAGAATGACTTTCCAAGAGTACTTGAGTGTGCGTGAAGAATGAGTTTTCAACCTAATAGTAGGGTCTACATTGTCAAATAATCTTCCCAGGTCCCTAAAATAGTTATTAGGGATGTCGCTACCAAATAATAAGATAATATCAATTAAAGGGACGCGCACCATTATGAGCTGAATAGCTCCATACTTGCCTGTACATGACACTAAGTCACTAGGTACCTAATGTAAGAAGGGTCGGGTCGAAGGGCATTCTTAAGCCTTTAATTCAGATTATGTGAGTTTTTTTATTCTTATTAATTTTTTAGTATAGAGTTTCATGAGCTGAATAGCTCCATACTTACACAGGCTGTACATGACACTTAGTCATTTGGTACCGAATGTAACAAAGGTCGGGTCGAAGGGCAGGCTTAAGCCTTTCATTCAGATTATGTGAGTTTTTTTATTCTTATTATTTTTTTGTATAAAGTTTAAGTAAATATATAAGAATAATTGATACTTTAATAGGTGAGAGAAGCATGGACCATGTGGTGCCACGTTGCCAACTTTACCTACAACTGTTTGTCTCCCTCTTCCTTATGTGGAAGAATTATGGCTGCCAGTCACCAACATTGACTCCAAAGCTTTTGGTGTAAATAAAACTTCTCGTTTCACTTAGTCTGTGTAGTTGCCTCCGAGGTCTTGAAGACCGCAGACCTCGAAAGTGAAGAAGAAGATGAGGTGCAATCCTAACTATTTTATTTTCCATTTTGGTTTACTGCTTGTTATGAGATTTGCTTTCGTGGTAACTGAGTACAGATCGTCTACCTGCGAGAATGCCACAACCTACGCCGAGGGTAGTACATATTGCACCAATCTGAATAAGGTCATGGATTCTCTACTTCGCAATGCTCAGCAAATAGGATATAACACCTCTTCCTATGGCCAACCTCCCAATAAGGTCTATGGCCTTCTACAGTGTTTTGGAAACATCTCAGCAGAGAATTGTTTAAGTTGTTCACGGCAAGCGAGAAGCCTTCTTCTTACAATATGCGGGAATGGCATAGGCGGCATCATATGGATGGATTACTGCTTCTTGCGGTACGAAAACCATAGTTTCATTTCAAAACTAGAAACTCAAGGAAATTACCTCAACAATATAAGCGATGTGTCGGATAATCCAGAGGCTTTTGAGGCAACAACTTCTGGTCTCTTCTCAAATTTGTCCAATCAAGCTTCCGATCCTGCAAATAAAGGATTTGCTACAGGATCAGCGAAGTCTTCTGCTACCACTAGAGTTTATGGTCTGGTTCAATGTTGGAGAGATATATCCCCGAAAGATTGCATATCATGTTTGGTAAAAGGATTCCAGAATTTGGAGAATTGCTGTTCTAAGAAAGAAGGAGCTCATGCTATGTTACGAAGCTGCACTGTTCGCTTTGAAACGTATCTCTTTTTTGGGGAAATTACGGCTTCTAATGGAACTATTGCGCACACTGCATCAAACAGTACGCATAGCCATTTAATTTTCTTTTTTATTATTCTCAAGCATTCGATGAAAATTTTGTTGGGTAAATATAGGAAAGTAACGCAAGCGTTCCGATTCCAATGACTAACAATATAGATCTACTCTACAGAGGATTCGTCAAAACCATTACCAATCATATTAGGGTTCTGGGTAGGAGTGATTCTGGCTGTCATTAGTTTGCTGATTGTAATGAGAAGAAAAGTGAAATCTGCAATTTTTGGAAGGCCGGTAACCGTAGTTACAGATAGAGGTAGTTGTACGGCCTCATTAACTTTTGTCTTCGTATTTATTGAGCGTAGCGTTTAATACTTCAGGTTTACTGGAATTTCTCTCCTATTCATGTTTTTTTAATGTTACAGAAAGACGTGACTATATCCCCGAGTCGGAGGTACTTGTAGAGGAGCAGAATTTCATCTTCAACTTAGAAACCTTGGCAGAAGCAACAGGAAATTTTCATGATGACAACAAGCTCGGGCAGGGAGGCTTTGGCGCTGTCTACAAGGCGGGGCTGTAATTTATAAATCATATATCAGGAATAAGTGTTTTCAGGAAATAATTAAGGCGCATGTGAAACTCTAGTTCTGTTTTGATCTGGCAGGGAAAAACTAAAGACGGCAAGGAGATAGCGGTGAAAAAACTGTTTGCTAAATCCAGTCAAGGAAAGAAAGAGTTTATGAATGAAATGAAGCTCGTGGCCAACGTTCAGCATCGAAACCTGGTGAAGCAACTCGGATGTTGCGCTGAGGGCGATGAAAGATTGATTGTATACGAATATTTGCCAAACGGGAGCTTGGACACGTTTCTGTTCGGTAGGTTAGCATTCAAGGCATGCTTGTTATTAGAATGGAAAAGTTATTTCAAAGAGACTGAAGAAATAACATAAAATTTAAACTTGGGAAATACAGATCCAGAAAAGCGTGCACAGCTTGATTGGCAGAAACGTTATAACATCATATTAGGAGTTGCTCGAGGACTTCTTTATCTGCACGAGGATTCCCAGCTGCGAATCATTCACAGAGACATCAAGGCAAATAACATTTTGCTTGATGACAAGCTAAACGCTAAGATAGCTGACTTTGGCTTAGCTAGACTTTTCCCTGAGGATGAAAGTCATATTCAAACAACAGTTGCTGGAACATAGTAATCATTATGGCTCATCCTGTGAAATTTTATAGCTCTCTGATAGTTTTTTTTAATTTTGTTTTCTTTTTTAGATTTCTGAATCGATAATGTGTTTTGTTGACATGACACAGCGGCTACATGGCCCCGGAGTATGCAATGAGAGGGCAACTGTCCGTAAAAGCAGATGTTTATAGTTTTGGAGTGCTGCTCCTCCAGATTTTGAGTGGAAGAAAAAACACTGATAACAATCTTCCTCAACAAATGCAAACTCTATTAGAATGGGTAAAAGTTAGATTTGGGTTGTCATTATCCTTTAGCCATGGTTTTAGGCATTGATGATAGTTTCAAAATCAGACATTCAAATTAAGTGAGCTGATGTATAATGCAGGTATGGAGGCTATACAAAGGAGGAGATGTTCTGAATATCGTTGATTCCGTCGTAATTAGAACTTGCCCACAGAAGCAAGTCTTAAGATGTATTAATGTCGGGCTTCTGTGTGTGCAAGCTGATGCAGCACTCCGCCCAGCAATGTTTAATGTTATCATGATGATGTCAAGCAATTCGGTGACATTGCCGAATCCAGCAAAGCCTCCCTTTGTAAGTAGTAGGCAGAGCCGTGGTCCAACCTCAAACGCAAGCTTGGGGCCTGGCGAGTTTGGAAAGGAGACACCGTTGCAGACATCCGCAACCTCCGCATCAACTTCATCCGGTGTTCCTTCCGTGAATGAATCCTCAATTACGGAGGTGCAGTGTCGCTAGGTGATTAAGATTGATCTTAAATTGTTTTGAGAATATTGTTTTGATAAGTTTTTAGCTTAAAAATAAGATTTTAACAAAAATATTGTTTTGGTAAGTTTTTAAGTAAAGATTAAGTTCAAAATCCTTTTACGAGTTTACAAAGGTTCTACCAATAAAAAGATTGTAAATTTTGTACTTACGTGGCGTCCAGAAAATATGACCTTAAGTCTTGAGTACTCGATTAGTAAGAATAAGAATATGTGATGATACAAGTTTATGATTGAAATTTCGTTTCAATGTGACTAATTTTGAATAGAGTTTAATTTTCTAACGCTTGAGCTGAGAAAAAAGGCGCCTTATCGTGAGAATTTTTTTATATTGAGTGGGTTGACCATCAAGAAATTGAGAGCCGCTTAATGAATGAATATCTTCTATATGATAATGAATGAGAATCTTCTATGTGATTGGGATTGTAGGAAGTGGAGGAGCAATTGAATATTAAATCGACCAAGCGTTTAAAGCTATTCATATTATGGATGCCCCTTTGTCTTTATTAAAATTTTATTGTCGGTTAGGAGTAGCTATTTGTGTTGTATGGAGGGGCCAGAAATGAGTGAGCAAAAGCAGCAGGTTGATTTTATGCGGTTGCGTCATTATACATTTTGCACGGCCCTTTGTTCGTGGGAGAGAAAGTGCCATACCTGTCTTTAAAAATTAAAGATTATTAGTTGAGGCATGGAAATTGGTGAACACTAATAGGGAAAGTTTTATGTGTGAAATACCTTTATGCTTAAGACTTTTATGGAGCGAAGCACACTATTTTTACAAATTTTAATTGATATTTTCATAATTTTGAACAAGAAAGACTGTATTAAGTTAAATCTTTAGAAAAAGTAAAGTATTTGCAAATTAAAAATAATAAAGTTAATAAACATAGATTATTACATAGAATGAATATTAATATATATAGGTTATATTTAAAGGAGTTTATTATGCATCTAATTTAATTTTTTTATAATAACTTAAAAAAAATTAAAATAAAAGATAAAAATATTTTATAAATATAAATAGGAGGTGAATTTATTTATTTATTTCAAGACTAGAAAGTATGTGTTGTATGCTAATAATTAAAGGAAATCATAAACTTGGTAGTATTATTTATAAATTTTAAATAATTTAATAGTTTTGTATATATTTCATAGAGAATATAGCATTTTTTTAATTTCTAATAATTGGTGGAACAAATATTTGTTTTTTATTAAAACTTAGCTAGTAAAATATATCCCATAAAAAGTACACTACTCCTATACCTTCTTTCCTTTAACACAAATGTGTAAGAGATCTTTACAATGGCTCTAATAATTAGTAATATTAACAGACCAAAACCTTGCTTGCATTCCTTCCATAATAGATGCCTAAGGGATGTCATGATTGAAAAGGATTTTCTTGAGCCTCATATCCTTCAAGAGCATGAATAACCCATTTGGAGCACAAATGAATATTCTATTTCTTGATATCAATAAAATCAATACATGAGAATAATTTTACTAAATTGTTCTATAAAATCCTTTACATTGGTGTGATATTATCTTGATAATTTAAGTGGGTGCCTAAGGACATACTTCACCTTTTATGTGTCTTTGATCTTTTATTTCACTCTCTAATTATATCATCAAATTATTTTATGTGATGCGTTGCTTTTGTTTGTTTTTGACAAAGTATGACAAAATGCAACATGGTAAAGCAAGTATCAATCAATTGGTCACATAGAATATTCTATCAAAGTATCTCTTGCTTCTCTTAATTATAAAGATGAATTATATTTCAATATTTTGTAAGCTAGGTTTAGAATAAGAGGTAAAATAAAAAACCATTACTTCCATGAATATCAATCCTAAAATTATTGGTTAGTGAGAGGAATTTTCAAAATTTTATTTTCCTCTTTTAAAAAAAAATGGTGTTCATTCCTTTTTGTGAATGTATGGTATATTTCATTAAGGAAACTAGTTTCCTTTTGCATTTGTCCAAGGGTAAGCCACTCATTTCTCCTCCTTGTAGCATGTTTTTGTTGTTGCAAGGATTAAGACTTCTTTAACATGCTAGCCTTATGTTTGATCTAGGCATTTGATGGTTGACATGGTATGTTGGATTATGTAAGGGACCAATTGATGTCTCTAAGGAATGTATAATAGTCCATTTTCACACTAGAACACTAAAATCATGGTTGGTATGGAGCTCATAATTATCTTGGAATCTAGATGTCCTTGGTTTGATCCTTTTGGTGGATTTCGTGATAGTTATAGAAAATGAATGGAATCAAATATTACCAAATATTGCTTAAAAAATGAATACTCAAAATGAATGAAGAACATAAAATATGATGTGGCCGTTCATGAACACCAAATAAAAAATGATATTACACTACAACCAGTTAACTAAACAGTTCGTATGAAGAATATTTAAACCCTAATACATGATATATTTAGGTCAAGGTTGTAAGACCAATCCTCAAGAATAAAGCATTACAAAAAGCTTTTTTTTTTAAGTTTACATGGGCCTAGGGGAAAATATGACCAATGCAATTACAAAATTCAATTATGGCTTCAATATAAGCTTAACCATCAATATTCCAACATCTCCCCTTAAGTTGAATGAGGGACACAAAGAGATA
This sequence comes from Wollemia nobilis, assembly GCA_028583015.1. Lineage (NCBI taxonomy): Eukaryota > Viridiplantae > Streptophyta > Pinopsida > Araucariales > Araucariaceae > Wollemia > Wollemia nobilis. Next base: position 22,010 of record JAQPPZ010004227.1, read on the forward strand.
CTTGTTTATCATCCCCCTCAATAAACATTGTCTAACTCTAAGAAGTTCTTGCTTATGCACAAAAGTGACCTTGGGTATGACCTTGGTCAAAATATATCTTGCTTGCTTTGATAAAAGTATAAATACTAGATGAAACATCTCGTGTGTATGAAGCCATATTACAAAGTGCATCTATATCTCAATGTACTTTTTTCACTAACAGAATATTGGATTGTAGATAGGTTGGATGGTTCTTTAAATACAATAGTAAAGAGTAATTGGAATGCTCTACAAAATGCTAATCACCTCCAAAATCAAGAAAATCCACCTAAGATGTTTATTTACCTCATTGGTAGCCTAGTACTCAGCCTCCATGAAGGATTGAGAAATCACTACACAAAAAAAGACTTTTAAGGGTGGTTAAAATACGATGGTTTTTTATGGCAGTAAAAAACCACCCTAAAAGATCATAAGAGGGTGGTTTTAAATTGCCCTCACCCAAAAAAACTTTTAACAATGCCTAAAAATGTCAGTTTTTTACAGCAGTAAAAAACTGACCTAATAGACCTAAGAGGGTGTTTTAAAACCACCGTCACCAAAAAAATCTTTTAACGGTGCCTAAAAGATGGTGATTTTTTACGATGGTAAAAAATCGCCCTAATAGACCCTAAGAGGGTAGTTTAAAATTGCCCTTTAATATATATATATATATATATATATATATAAAGACCCTAAGAGGGCAATTTACCGCCTTGGGTAGATGGATTTTTTAATTAAGTAGATGGTATTTATGTGCAGGGGGAGACTTTGAGGTTTGGTGGGTAGATCTCTTTTCTCCCCCTTGTTAAGAAGACCCAAAAAGAGGAGTTAAGGGGGATGCTTTTCGAGGAAAGATATTTTTCTTGTAGAATGCAAGGACGGTGAAATCTTGAGACTAATCAAGGATTTTGGATAACAAAACTAGACCAGAGACATAATAATAATAGCGCATCATGCTTCCTGAGCTAGGCTCTAAATTCAGATCAAATATTTGTATGGTCATAAATTTCAAGGAAGATGATCTCTTAAAATTGTTAGAAAATCCAATACCTTGCATTTTGGTTGGGGTAGATGGACCTGCATTGTTGCTTATAAGAGAATCTACCCCCCTTTATCCAAAGTGGATATTCTTCACGTCTTCTTTAGAAAAATCTTCCCATTCAAACTTGGGCTTCCATGGGTTTGTGTATTTGGATTTATCTGTAGAAGTGTGATCAACGCGTTTAATTTTTAAACTTTTATCCTTCCCCTATATTCTATACAACAAAGCTAAAAATTGTTGGATCTCTCCTTCATTATTATTATCCTTTGTTCTAGAGCAGTTGGTCATTTCAAAAAATCAACAAATAAAAATAAAAGGTGATGATGAAAATGATATCTTGGAATATTAGGAAAATGAGTAAAACCCCTAAAAAGGAGTTATTAGAAAATCAATAGGTTGTCATAGTCCCAAGTTTATTTTACTATAAAAAAATTAATTAGTGAGAAATATAAGGATGCATTTTAAAAATATTTGGAAGATGAGAAGTGTCTAGAAATTTATGATACAAAAGCTTTAGAAGGTATAGGAAAAACACAAAGAGAATTGACAATTTTTAAAAGAAGAAATTAATTGGGTTTCTAGAATTTGTTTTAGGAAGAGAAAAATATCAAATCTAGGATTTTAAATATAGATGCTTCAACTATATTATTCCTCATGAAAGATGTTGGAAGGACCTCAATTTATTTATGTCAATTTCAGTGACAAGTTATAAATATGATTTATGGATTTTTGGGGAGATACTTCAACATAGTTTTATTTTCTTAAGAAACCAAGGATGGTACTTCTAGATGGTCTAACTTAATGTAGGATTAGTTTTTTTGTCAATTTAAATGGAATTTGCAATGTTATTCCTTCAAGATTTCAATAAATATATTTTTGTTATTTAATACATGGTTACAAACAAATTATAGTCTCTCTTCATACATTTAAATGCAAGCATGATCATATCATAAACCTATTCTCTCAAGATATGACCTACTAAATAATAGTTTTCCAAATCTATTTTAAGTATTATTTATGTGGTTCTAAGACCCTAATTTCTTTCAAATGATTATGTTATGGTGGGATGAAGGAAGGTTTAAAGGACCATGTTTGTATGGATTTATTCAATTGATAAAATATTTATAGGAGCACATATTTAGAAAGGAACATACTCAGGTACCATATTTAAAACAAAATAGGAAATTAAATTCAAGATCAATAATTTATAAGAGATAGTAGAAATTGTTGGAATGGACCAAAATACTTATTTGCAAGAAAAATAATTATTTTTTATTATCATAATCATTGAAAATGGTAGAGTCATATTGGTCCCAAAAATATAAGGAGATATGGCTTAAGGAAAAGGACAAAAATACCAAAATTTTGTATGTTAGAATACACATACACACACACACACACACACACACACACACACACACACACACACACACACACACACACACACATATTTGTGGAACAAAAAATATTTCAACTCTAGATGGAGTAATTATTGAGGAATAAGTGGAAGATGTTAGGAAGGAAGCATTTGGTTATTTTGAATATATTATGTTAGAAGTTCAACAGAATATGGAGGTGATGTGGAGAAATAAGTGGTTTCAAATTTTTTTGACAGAAGACAATGGGGAGCAAGGGAATCAAAATAGACTCCAAAGAAGTTTAGAAATAAATGGGTAAAGAAAATAGAAGGGAAGGAGAAGCAAACTAGACACGACGATGGATGAAAAGTGAAAAAAGTTAAGAAGAGTAGGTGAATATAGGAGACAACATGGGGATATAGAACTAAAAATGGGTAGACAACAAAGGAAGAAGAGAGAGGAATGTGTTTAGCTAGAGCATATGAAACACAAAGTTTAATTTAAGCGACATATATTTTTTTGTTAGTAATTCAAGAAGGAAATAAAAATAAAGTTTTAAATACTCTTTTACAATCTACTCTCTATGTTATTTGTGTTACATGAAGGGTAAAAAGGTGATAGTATTAAGTTTATATTTTTTATAACTTGGCATACAACATTAGAGGTTAACGACTAGAGTATAGGACAAGTGATTGGGCTACATACCAAAATAGAAGCTTTTGACCACCAATGTTGGATTTCCATCATGGACATGTGATGATCGTCCCAATGAGATGTAAATAATAAGTATTGATGTGAGACATTAAATACCAACAAGTGTTGTGTAATTCACCAAAATCATAGCCTTCAAAGTTGTTGATGTCAAATGAATGATCATTCAAACTAGAGAAATCTCACTTGTCATACAATTGGATCACTATAAACTTGAATCCTACCATATAAACATACAATGCAATCATCATATGATGAATATTTCTATACAATGACTACAAAAATATAAGGAGTGTGACTATACAACAAGGGTTTTCATACAATAGGAAGAATATTTTCCTACATTTAAATGATGCCATGAAAGGAATCATAAAGTGTTTAAGTTTTGTATTTATATCTTGAACCTTATTGATTGCTTGTGTGATTACCATACTTTTGAATGTCTTGAAAGAAAAGGAACTTGTGGTGCTTGAGAAGGTCATCCATAGGAGGATTCCATTCTCTCATATACAATATTTTTGGCATCATAGTAAGAGTTTGAAGGAATATGGCACAATAATAAAAAGGAAGACCATGTGGACCCTAACCCATGGACATAGCATAAATATTGAGAAGAATTACTGCTAGTTTAGGTGTCATTATGATTGTCTAAATGATAGGTATTCATATTTAGAAGATTAGTAACAATGAAGAGGAGAAAAGAGAAGAATTAGAGCAACAATTGATTTAGGAAATATCAAAAATGGGATGTAAGCCAAATATGGATACTCCAAATTTCAATGGAAACTTAAACCCAAAAGATTTGATTAATTGGATAATGGACATGGAGAGATTATTTAATTATGAGTCTATGGAGGATTCAAAGTGGGTCACTACATGCACAAGGATAAAAGGACATGCTTTAATTTGGTAGGACCATGTCCAAACCAAGAGATAGAAAAATAGGAAGGATAAAATTTAAAATTGGGAAAAGTTTGTGTCCAGGTTTTTACCTATGGATTATAAAATAGGATTGTTTAGAAGACTTTAAAACTTGAAGTGAAAAGAGTTGGGAGTCAAAGACCTTATGGAGAAATTATATAAATTGACCATAAGAGCATGTCATATTGAATATGATGGGAAGAAGGTGGAAAGATACATAAATGAACTAATATTATCCATATAAGATGAGATTAGTATGATTTATATTTAAAAAATTGAAGAAGCATATCGGTAGACACTCAAGGTAGAGGAAAAATTATTGTGTAGGCAAAAAATAATGTAAGAGGAGGACAAAGCTATAGTGGAAGAGGACAATGCTATAGTGGAAAAGGATAATACCAGAGTGGAAGAGGACATCAAATGTAGGAGGGAGAATCTAGTACTTATTAGAATAACAAAGAAAAAAGAAATTTCTTGAGAGGAAGAGGAGGTTATGGTAGAGGAAGGGATAGAGGATTCCCCATAAATTGTTATAGTTTTGGAGAAGCAATTCAATGGGCATATGAATACCCTCGCATACAAAAAATCAATGGGTATGGAAAGGAATCCCATAGCTATGTTACATAAGCAGAATAATAAATGTATCATCACCAAAGCACATGAAGGAACTAGAACAAGGAGAATCCCTTATGATAAAAAGGGTATTGTTGAAACTAGCAAAAGAGGTGCATGAACCTAAGCAAAGGAGGAACCTATTCAGGATGATTTGCATATTAGGAGGTATGTCTTATAAGGTGATTGTGAATATCAGAAGCACCAACAACTTAGTGATAATAGATATGGTAGAGAAACTTGGATTGAAGATGGAGCATTAAATCTATACAAAGTGTCATGGTTACAAAATGAGCATCAAATTATGGCAACCAAATAATGTGTGGTAAAATTTCAAATTGGTTACTATAAGGACACAATTATATATGATATCATACCAATGGATGTGTGTCATGTCTTTTTAGGAAGATCATGGCAATTCGATAGAAAGGCAATGCATGATGATAGGGTGAAAACTTGCACTATTGGGAAAGATGAAAAAAGAGAACAAATTAAGTCCATTGAAGGACAAAGGAAAAGAGGTGTGAAATAGTTCAAATTCTTTTCTAATCTCTAAAAAATAATTCTTGAAGAAAATGAAGAAAGGGGAAGCATGTTTTGCTTTCATTGCTAAATCCATGGAAGATAGGACAATAAACAATGTGGATGATATTCCACAAGAAGTAAAGGATTTATTAGAAGAATATGTTGATATTATTTCAGAAGAATTACTCAATAGGTTACCACCTATGTGGAGCATTAGCAAGTTTTACAAAGAATTAAACTTATAGGATGACACCTACAAAAAATAACCTGAAGAGATAAGTCCAAGATCTATTGGACAAGGGGTTGATTAAGGAGAGTTTAAGCCCATGTGCAGTACCAATCATTCTAGCACTTTAGAAAGGAGGATAATGGTGTATGTTCATGGAATCTCGAGCAATAAATAATATCATAGTAAATTATATGTTTCTATTACCTCATAAGGATGACTTGATAGATTGTTTGAGTGGAGCAGAGTAGATTGATTTGAAAAATGACTATCATCAAATTTAAATCATAGAAGAAGATGAATGGAAGACTATGTTTAAGACCAAAGAGGGATTGTATAAATGGCTAGTTATGCCATTTGGGTTGAAAAACACACCTAGTACCTCTATGAGGTTGATGAATGAGTTTTTGAAACCTTTTCCTAGCAATTTTTTTGTGGTTTACTTGGATGACATTTTGTTATTTATCAATATGAAGGAAGAACACCTAATGCATCTGAGGTTAATTTTACAGAAGTTAAAGAAGGAACAATTGTCTATCAATTTAAAGAAATATAATTTTATGAAGAAGGAATTGGTATACTTGGGTTTTTTATACCCATGGATGGTTTGTAGAAGGATCTAGCAAAGGTGAAGACGGTTGTGGAGTGGTCATCACCAAATAGTATGTTTGAACCCAAAAGTTTTTTGTTACGGTACCTAGGAATAGATATTTGAGGATATATTAATATACTGTATAAGGGTTGGCATGGGCCAGATATAACCCAAGGTTGATTGTATTATTATATTATATTATATTATTATATTAGTAGTTGGCTTCCAAAAGTAGAATTAGAAGATGTATATATAAAGAAGAGATATTTATCATTATAATCATCATGAATATGAATCATATGTAATCATATTTGCCCATGAAGTTGCTTATATGAATTTGCCCTCCTTAAGTGGCTTTCTCATATTGGGAGATCTTATGGAGTTATTCCTTCCTTAAGGATTATTATTGGTATTTCCCTACCTTAATGGCATTATCTATCTCTCTCATTTGTGGATTGTTATTGTGGATAATTATTTATGGATGAATGATTTGATATTTCTGCATATTGGTGAATGATTTATGTTAATAAGAATAAATTTTTGTAACATTTTTATGGCTTGACAAGTTTTAATAAAAATATATTAAAAACATTAGTGAAATTTGTGCTCTAATCATGGAGATGACGAAAGTAGGAAGAAATGAATTTAATTGGATAAACACAATAGAAAATATCTTTCCAATATTGAAGGAGAAATTCATAGAGCAACCGGTTTTGGCATTGCCAAACTTTAACAAAGTTTTCCAAGTGGATTGTGATGTCGATGGGACAACCATTGGAGGAATGTTTAGTTAAGAGGTTAGATGCTAGAAATATGAGCAAGTTTTGTTGTCATTGATGTCAAGAGTCAGTTTCAGTGAGCAGTACAAAAAGAAGGAGGTCAAGCATCAGTTTCCATAAGTAGTGCAAGAGGAAGATTGCTTCTAGGCCTAAGGAAAAATAATATTATAATATTCCCTATTATGATATTCAATATGGTCAGATAAGGTCTAAATAAGCAACAAGAAGGCCCAAGAAAAATAATATTATAATATTATATTATAATATTAAAGTTCTACATTAAAGACCTAAAGTAATTAAATTAATTATAATAATTTTATTATAAATTAATTTATAATTTAATTTAATTAGCTAACCCTAAGGTTCAAGTTACAAGGGCAAGCGCTTTAATTTTTATAGCACTGACGTCGATTATTATTCTCATCCGCCGATGTGCTAAAAGGGATAGCACATTGGTATAAATACCATGTACCTTGGTAAATCTAAAAAAAAACTTCGATAAAAAAATATTTGAGAGCATGCAAAAATTTTATAATCTGCGTGAAAGAAGAGGATAACGGTTTTTTTCTACGTGGTGGCTATCGAAGGGTTGAAGAGGAGGAAGGCTTGAAGCCTCATAACCAACCATGGAATTTGGACTAGCAGCAAGTAGCTATATTTTTAGGGCACTAACAAGTGGGAGGTCCCATGATCAAACCTCGACGACAACATTTTTGGTGGCATTCGTGTTTTAGTTTTTGGTGCCAAGGCATAAGGATAAAGCACACGAGGCACTTCTCCTTACTAAGGTGAGTGCCTAGCTCACATGGCAAGTGGGCCACAACTAGGGCACTGTGAAAGCGCAAGCGGGAGTTCAAATCCTACCAAGGGCAAAGGTATTTAATTTTTGCAAAAATAAATTTTCTTCTAAGGTTTAATGTTGCATGATTATTTTTGCTAGGAGGGAGTTATAAGGTTTTTGAAAGTTAAATATTTTATTGTGGATTTGATAAATTGAATTGAGATAGGAGTTATAAGGTTGAAAAAGAAATTATATTTTATTTTGAGATAAGCTATGATGTATTTATTATGTTGAGGAAAGACATAATGTGTTTGAAAGAAGATTATTGTGGTTATTTTATTTATATAAATTGTTGGCTTATATTTTGAAGTGTGGAGATTATAAGGTGTAATTGAGAGTTGATGTTTTGTATGGTGAAATATTTTGAGGGATTCTTTGAATGCGATTTTTGAAGAGGTTTTTGCTATCTAACCTTTGAGATTGGCAAAGAGGGTGATTGTGATTGAGATAGGTTTTGAGGTCAATTATCCATCAAACAAAAGGCATGGGTATATCTTCCTTGTGATTGATTGTTGGATGTTGTGAATACTAAGTTGGAGTGAAAAGGATTGTTTGATAAACATTTTTGAGTTTGATTTTGAGATATTCAATATTGATTGATGTGGGTTTTCTGGAATGAAAGTTGATACTAGAAACCTTGTTTGATAAGCATTATTGGAAATATTGAGTAAGCTTTCATATGCTTGACTAGGGTTTGTGAAAGATCATAAGTATCATTGTTATATGAAGTTGAGAACAATATTGAATTAGGGTTTGTGAAAGATCATGAGTATCATTGTTATGTGAGGTTTGTTTCATAAACATTGTTGACTAAGCTTTCATTGAGTGATTGGTTGAGTGGAGTTGATTGAGCTTAGTTTATTGGAAGTGTTGGAGTATTATTTCAAGTTCTGTGAAATAAATTGTTCTATATTCTCATTTTATTTGGAAGAAAGTTTAAAAGTGATTGAGTATTTGTGAGTGTGAAACATATTGAGTCTCTAACCATTCTCTATATATTTACATGGTTAATAAAAAGACGTTTTATGTGATAGATTGAGTTGAGTTGAATAAGCTATTGTTAAATCTTGAGAGAAGATTTTAGTAATTCCTAGAGTGGACTTAAGTACATATTTGTATGAGCTTTTGTGTAAGCTTACAATCATATTGGACAAGTTCTCGTGAGGACTTTTTGAGTATCTTTGAGGTAAGTCTTGGTGAAGACTCATTGAGTAGATTGGATAAGTTCTAATGAGGACTTATTGAGCAAATTTGAGGTAAGTCTTGGTGAAGACTTGTTGAGCAGATTGGACAAGTTCTTGAGAGGACTTGTGGACAGATTTGAGGTAAGTCTTTGAGAAGACTTGAGAGCATATTTTATTGATTGATTCATTCAAATTAAGGTTTAGGATAGATCTAGCAGAGTTGATTGATTTATTTGTTCAAACCTTGAGTTAAGGTTTGGGACAGATATAGAAAAGTTGATTTGTGATTGGATCAAGATTTGTGTTAAGGCTTGAGAACAAATTTGAGGACAGAGTTTGATGCATATTTGAGTACAGGTTCATTCCAAATCAGAGACAGATATTGAGAATATTTGTGCTAGATCGAAGGACTATGTTTAGTGCAGATTAGAGATAGGGATTAATAAAATTTGTGCTAAATCGAATGACTATATTTAGTGCATATTTGAGACAAATATTGAGCATATTTATGCTAGATCGAAGGACTGTGTTTAGTGTAGATTTGAGACAGAGATTAGAGAAAGCTTTGGACGTGATAGAACAAAGGATAGTAGTCTCCATTAGATAGATATCTATTAGCCAGGGTAGTGAGGATAGAGATATTCTTAGTGAGGACAAAGTCTTCAGTGGAGAGATATCCACAAGCCAATGCAATGGAGGTAGTAGTCTTCTAGAGGATCGCCATACAAAGTAAAGGAGAAGAAGTTCTCTTGTGGATAGAGATCCACAAATTAACTGAGGGGATTGGTGTATCTAGTGGATATAGATCCATGAAATTGACTAAGGGATTTGTGTCTCCTTTGGACAAAGGTCCATAAATATTGTAATAGGGAAATTATTCCCAAGAGATTTATTGATAAAATTTTAGTGAAATATTTTGTTCGTGGAGTAGCCCACATTGGGTGAACCATGTTAAATTGGTGTCTCTATTGTGTGTGGTGATTTGTGCACTCCTTTGATTACTGTTATTGATATTACCATTGATATATTGTATAATATTATTTGGGAAAGAAAAGTAAAATGTGGTCTTATACTATTCACCCCCTCTCAGTATAAGCTTGTGTACTTCATTTGGTATCAGAGAGGGTTCCTTTAGAAGAGTTTAACAACTTGAAGGAAAATATTTTAATAACACATATGGATTATTAGAATGGATATTCAGGGAATTCAGAACCGTTATTCGATGTGAACAATTATGTACTTTGGAGTATGAGAATGAAGATTCACCTAATGGCACTTGGGAATGAAATATGGGAAGCAGTTGAGAATGGATACATACCACCAGCTACTCCACCTACATATAAATATGGTAAGTTCCTACATATGAATAATTCAAAGGCAATGAATAGAATTTTAAAGGGTTTGCATGAAATAAATTTTATAAATATTATGCATTGCACATCAACAAAGAAAATTTGGGATAAGTTGAAATGTATCTATGAGGGAGACAAAAATGTCAAAAGGGTAAAGTTGTAAAATTACAAGAGAATATTTGAAGAATTAAAGATGAAGGAAGAGGAAAACATTCTTGAATATCTACTTTGTGTGGATGAGGTTGTTAAATCCATGCAAAAACTTGGGCTTAAGGTTGAAGAAATAGATGTTTGTGATAAGATTTTAAGGTCACTTAAAAAAAGGTATAGTGAAAATATTTTAGCTATAGAAGAGTCAAAAGATATTGAACTTTTGACAAGGGATGAATTACATGGAATTATCAAAGCTTTTGATATGAGAATAAAAGAGAAACCTATTCCCTAGAAAGAAGGAGCCTTCAAAGTTACTAAGAAGAGAAAGGGTAAGAAATCAGATTCAAGCAATGAGTCATCCAATGATGAAGAAGTAAATTATGGCAGAAGGATAAAGGACTCAAGAAAGTATAAAGGTACAAAATCATTTAGATGTTTCAATTGTGGAAAATATTGTCACTATGCATCTAATTATCCAGAGGCTGGAAATAACAATGATGAAGAAAAATAGGATCATAATAATATGGAAACAAGAAAACACAGGTACCAAAAGAAAAGTGGGGATGAACAAAACAAGCAAGGAAATAAATTCTTCCAAAGTCATAAGAAGAGTTTTTATGCAGACAAGGCATGTAAGAGTTCAAGTGATAGTGATGACAGGTCATTAAATAATGAAGAAGATGAAATTCTATTTTTGGAAGAAGAAAAAGATGATGTTAGAAAAAGGGTAACAATGATTCTCAAATATTTTAGGTGTGGTAACTTTGGCCATCTTGAAGATAGATGTACAAGGAATGGATTTTGTTTCAATGATGATGAATATGAAGATACACTTGAAGGTCCAGAAGAGGAAAGTATTATTATGGCAATAGCAAAAGAAGGAAGTACTTCTAGTGGAAATAAATCAGAAAGGAATGAATATGATCCTAGAGGTAAAACAATAAAGGAATAATCAGAGAAAGGATAAGTTGATCTTGAGGGTGAGGTCATTTCTTCCATTGATGCATTAAGAGAGGTGAGAAAGGTTTTAGAATGTGAAATGTTAGAGCATGAGGTAGCTTCACTAAGGAAGGAAATAAAAGAGTCTAAGGATAAATTACACAAGTTTGGGAGAAGCTCAAAATATGGAAATTTTAGAAATATCAACTTTTTCAAGGGTATTGCTACTCTTGTAATCGGTATGGTCACAAGGCAGTGAATTGCATGGTTCATGATAGAAATGGATATGGCTTCACTAGGAGAAACCCCAGATATTTGCACCTTTAAGGAATAAAAACATTAAGTGTTATAAGTGCAATAATGATGGGCATACAACAAGGTTGTGTAGAGAATAAATTCTATAGACAAGCAAGAACATGAATATTTAGAGTAATAAAAAGGATCAGTTGAGGAAGACAGTGAATAAAGGTAAAGATCAATGTATGCTGGGAGTAGAGATACTCCCACCCCAGAATTAACCACCTCAAGAGGAGGTGGGGGAGGGGCTAACCTAAGAGTCTCATTCTTAGCCTCGATACCCAAAGGTAGCCCTTTGCCATTGTTGACAAAGGGGGAGAGATTTGAGTTAGGGGGAGAGCATTCAGTTAGGGGGAGCAGTTTCTCAGGGGTAGAAAAACATAAAAAGGTAAAGAATATGGTAAAAGGAAAATGGGTTGCCATCAATGAAAAGAGGGAGATTATTGGAAATATGATCAAGTTTTATGGTCATTTATGTCAAGAGTTAGTTTCAGTGAGTAGTACAAAAATAAGGAGGTCAAGCGTCAGTTTCCATAAGTAGTGCAAGAGGAAGATTGCGGAAGATTGCTTCTAGGCCTAAGGAAAAATAATATTATAATATTCCTTATTATAATATTCAAGGTGGTTAGATAAGGTCTAAAGGAGCAATAGGAAGGCCCAAGAAAAATAATATTATAATATTATATTATAATATTAAAGGTCTAAATTAAAGACCTAAAGTAATTAAATTAATTATAATAATTTTATTATAAATTAATTTATAATTTAATTTAATTAACTAACCCTAAGGTTAAAGTTACAAGGGCAAGTGATTTATTTTTTATAGCTCCAATGTCGATTAGTATTCTCATTCGTCGATGTGCTAAAAGGGATACCACATATGTAAAAATACCATGTGCCTTAGTAAATCCAAAAAAAAACTTTGATAAAAAAATATTTGAGTGCATGCGAAAATTTTACGATCCACGTGAAAGAATAGGATAAGGGTTTTTTTCTACGTGGCGGATATCAAAGGGTTGAAGATAAAGGAGGCTTGGAGCCCCATAGCCAACCATGGTAGTTGGGTTAGCAGCAAGCAACTATATTTTTAGGGTGCTAACGAGCAGGAGGTCCCACAACCAAACCCCAATAGCAATATTTTGGTGGCATTCATGTTTTGATTTTTGGTGCCAAGGCATAAGGATAAAGCGCACAAGGCACTTATCCTTACTAAGGTGAGTGCCTAGCTCATGTGGCAAGTGGGCCACGACTAGGGAACTATGAAAGTGCAAGCAAAAGTCTGAATCCCACCGAGGGCAAAGGTATTTAATTTTTGTAAAATTAAATATGCTTCTAAGATTTAATGTTGCATGATTATTTTTTCTAAGAGGGAGTTATAAGGATTGTTTGATAAGCATTTTTGAGTTTGGTTTTGAGATATTCAATATTGATTGATGTGGGTTTTCTAGAACGAAATTTAATACTAGAAATCTTATTTGATAAGCATTGTTGGAAATATTGAGTAAGCATTCATATGCTTGACTAGGGTTTGTGAAATATTAAGAACACAAGCTTATACTAAGAGGGGGGTGAACAATATAAGAGCACTTTTTACTTTTCTTTCCAAATCAATATTATGCAATGTATAGATAACAATATCAATAGTAGTAATCAAAGCAATGCACAAATCACCACACATAATAGAGACACATATTTAATGTGGTTCATCCAAAGATGGCTACCTCCATGGAGAAAATATTTCTTCTAAATATTTCTCAAATAATATCTTGGGAATCCTTACCAATTACAATATTTATGGACCTCTGTCCAAAGGATATGTTGATCCCTTAAATCTGGTTTGTGGATATCTATCCATAGGAGAACTCCTTCTCCTCTACTCTGGCTGGTGATCCTCTAGAAGACTAATGCCTCCATTGAACTGGTTTGTGGATCTCTCTCCACCAACTACCTTTCACTTCAAAATTTATTTTTTAGTAAGCCAATCAATCAACTCAACCAAGGAAGAATTTGCCCATACCTTTTTGCCAATCTCAATAAGGGTTAGAAGATAATAATTTCCTCAACAAAACACAATACAAAATGATATCAAAATTACACCTTATCACTCCAACTTAAATAATATTCAATACCTTCACAATAATCTTCTTTAACACAAAAACCCCTTTAAAATTAAACAATACTCAAAAAGTCTTAATCCTTCAATATGCCAATATAGTAATTTAACACTTTATCAAAAATAATTAAAACCAAAAACCTCCTTATTACTCCAAGTTATAATTTTCAACTACCACCACTATACAACAAACATCCTTTCTAAACAATTCCACTTACAACCTTTATACTTCCAAACTTAGGCAAATAATAAAAATTTAATGCAAAATATTTACCTTGCCTTCGGAGGGATTCGAACCCTCAATAATGCCCACGATGTATGCCTTGTCGCAGCTCCAATAGCCACATGAGCTACATGCTTGTTTGAGATAGAGGAAGCACCACGTGCTTCAAAATGTATCACTCTTTTACCCCTTTGCAAAAATGTGCACCTTTGGCACCTTCAACCAACATGACTTCTAATGCACACCATCGCGTTTCGAACGATAGCTCCCTTGCCAACAAATATTTTGCCACCTGCTCACTTGCCACTAGGCCAAGCTGCCTGGTTTGCCTTCGACCATTCGATGCCTTCCACTTTGTTTCTGTTCGCTCACAAATCAAACACGAAATTCACAATCCCTTTTTCATGAGCTCTTCTATTTAAACAATTCGTATGCAAATTAATCGATCGAGCAAAGATAAATTTTAATGCCCTTTGGGCATAGGTATTTATATTAAATTCCTTCCTGCTTTGTAAAATGTTGATGCCTTTGAAGCTTTCATTACCATGAGACGTCAATGAATATTAGAACCTTTATAAAGCGCTTTGAATATTTTAAACTCCAAACCCATCTTTGGGTATTGTAAAATATTAAATATTTTACTTTGGGCTTTTAACCAAATCACTTAATATTATAATATCAAACATTATAATATTATATCCTTTTAACCATTATAATATTATTGCTTCCTTCTCATTGCATACCATGGTGTAAATAATATTTATTTATAAAATTTAAATTCTCATTGAATTTAAATAATTTATAAAAAATATTATATCTTCTTTTTAACTTTGCACTGAATCTCTTGACCTTTGGCCTTCTTCCTGGATATCAAATAACAACTTTGACAACTTTGTTCCTTGAAGAAAAACCTTGATATTAATTTTGACTTCATTTCTTGACATCAATGACAACTTTAACTTTTAGGACTCAAAATGTCCAACAATATCCCCCTTTGTCATTGATGGCAACCCAAATTTTTTTACCTAAAACTTGACCTCTTCTTTTGTGCTGCTCCCCCTGGATCAATGCTCTCTCAAATATCAAATCTCTCTCCTATACTCAAATATCTCTCCCCATTTTACATCAATGGCAAAGGGTCACCTTTGGTGTTCGGGGCTAAGAATGAGCCTCTTAGCTTAGCCCCTACCCAACCTTATGTTAAGGTGGTTAATTCTAGGGTGGGAGTATTTCTACTTCCAGAAAGCATTGTTCTTTACATTTATCCTCTTCTCTTATTTTCTAAATTTTTTGAATCCTTTGACTATTTCTATCTGTGTCTATGTTACTATCTGTGTCATAATTCATATTCTTGTTCTTATTCTTGTTCACATCCATGTTCCTGTTCCTATCCGTTTTCACATCCATGTTCCTATTCCTATTCCTGTCCATGTTCATATTCTTGTTCCTGTTCATATCCATATTCCTGTTCCTGTTCCTGTTCCTGTTTATGTTCAAATTCTTGTTCATACCTGTCTCTGGAATGTCTGCTCTACACAACTTTGTTGTATGACCATCATTATTACACTTATAACACTTAATGTTATTATTCCTTGGAGGTGCAAATGTATTAGGATTTCTCCTAGTGAAGCCATATCTTCTTCTGTCATGAACCCTACAATTCAATGCCTTGTGACCAAACTGATTACATGAGTAACAATACCATCAAAAAGTTGTTTGTTCCCATAATCTTGTTTTTCATGTGTCCTACATTGTGAAGCCATGTGCCCAAACCTATGATATGAAAAGCATATTCCATTTAAGATTCTTTGTCTTGACCTCACTGGTCTCCTATTATGATTGTTGTTCCATCCATATCTTCTTTGTGCACTGTTCCTATTTTTGTTGAATTCTCTATTATCCAACCCATTTTTTGATGTCTCACTTTATTTAACATTGTCTTCTTCTGAAGTATCTTCATCTAAGGTTTCTTATCCTCCAAAACTTTAAATTGAATCTTCTTCCCATTTATTTTGAACCTTTTCAAATCCAAGACCTATTTTGCTTTATGTAGTCTTTTGTGTCTTGATGAAATTATCCAAGTTCTTTGAGCTATTTTTAAATCCTTTCATATTTATCTTGGAGTCCTCTAAGTATTATTTTAGTAGTGGCACTTCTTGTGCTAAGTTCTCACATTCCAATATCTTTTCTTCTAACTTATCTTTGAACCTTTTTGCCTTAGCCTTTGATTTTTCTAAATCCTCTATAAGCAATCTTCTCTCTTCATCACATTCCTAAAATCGAATTTCAATTTTAGAGTGTTGCTTCCTTACCTTATTTACGGTGTCAAGGGCATAGATAAGTTCTCCCTTGATATCATAATCATTATCTTCTGAATAATCCTCTATTTGTTTGCCTTTGTCCACATCTTTACTCTCTTTTGGCTTGTCTTCTATAGGATCACTTACTTCTTCTTATAATGCCATTAGAAGATTTTCATCTGGTCCTTCAAGTGCATTCTCATACTCATCATCACTAAAGCTATAACCATCCCTTGTACAATCATATTCAAGATGTCCAAAGTTACCACATATAAAATACTTGAGAATAATTGGAGTTTTCTTAACTAGTTCTTTTTCTTCAATCACAAATAGAACTTCATCTCTATCATTGTCTGAAACACTAGCATCATTATCACTTGAGTACTTACTTGCATTATCCGTATAGTAGCTCCTATTTTATCTTTGAAAGAACTTATTTACTTGTCTTCTTTGTCCATCCTTACCTTTCTTTTGATGCTTATCCTACCTATATATTTCTGATTCCCTGTATCTGTGATCCTATTTTTATTCACCATTGTTTTTCTTTGGTTCTCGACAATCTATTGCAAAATGTCCATAATTTACACAATTGAAACACTTAACAGATCTTAGATCTATGGATCTTCTGGAACCTTTATTTCTTCTACCATAATTAGCTTATTCATCACTAGATGATTCACTACTTAAGTCTGACTTCTTACCCTTTGTATTATTGGTTGCTTTGAATGTTGCTTCCTTCTGGGACATAGGATATTTTGTTCTTATCTCAAATTTTGTGAGCATACCAAGAAAATTATCTCTTGTCAAAGTATCACCATCTATTGATACTTCTATAGCAGAAACCTATTCATTGAATATTTTTGGAAGAGATATTAAGACTTTATCACAAACATCAAATTCATCAATATTCATACCAAGTCCTCGCATATAATTAACAACCTCATCAATTCAAATTAGGTAAGCACTAATATTTTCCTCTTCGTTCATTCTTAATTCTTCAATTTGTCTTTTGAGATTTTGACTCTTTGCTTTCTTGACACTTGTATCTCCTTCATATATGTTTTTCAATTTATCCCACATTTATTTTGCAGTGTTACAATGCATAACTTTCATAGACTATGTTCTATGCAAACCTCTGACAAGTGCATTCATTGTTTTTGAATTATAGTGTTGTAGAAGCTTACCTTGCTTATCTATAGGAGGATTGATTAAGGGATCGTATCCAAATTCCACTGATTCCTAAATTTCATTGCCAAAATTCATAAGGTAGATATTCATCATCATACTCCAATACATATAGTCACTTCCATAAAATACTGGTGCTAAATTATTTGAGAACACTTCCTTAGGATCCATTGTGTTCTTGTTAGCCTTTCCTTCAAGATGTTAAACTCTTCTGAAGGCACCTGCTCTAATACCAATTGAAGAACACACACTTATACTGAGAGGAGGATGAACAGTATAAGAGAAATTTTTACTTTTCTTTCCAAATAAATATTATGCAATGTATAGATAGACATATCAATAGCAGTAATCAAAGCAATGCACACATCACCACACATAATAGAGACACATATTTAATGTGGTTCACCCAAATATGGCTACCTCCATGGAGAAAATATTTCTTCTAAATATTTCTCAAATAATATCTTGGGAATCCTTCCCAATTACAATATTTATGGACCTCTGTCCAAAGGATATGTTTATACCCTAAATATGGTTTGTGGATCTCTATCCATAGGAGAACTCCTTCTCCTCTAATCTGGTTGGCGATCCTCTAGAAGACTAATGCCTCCACTACAGATTTTTATGGATATCTCTCCACTAAAGACTCTTATCCCTAATAAGAAGACCTATCCTCACTGCCCTGGCTGATGGATATCTATCCACCAGAGACTATTGTCCTCTTTATTCTATTACCTCCAAAGCTCTTTCTCAAATATATACTAAATATAGTCCAATCGGTCTAGCAAAAATCTGCTCAACAAGTCCACTCAAATTTATACTAAACATAGTCTAGACGGTCTAGCACAAATATGCTCAACAAGTCCACTCAAATTTGTACTAAATATAGTCCAATCGGTCTAGCACAAATCTACTCAACAATTCCACACATAACTTAGTCAAATATGCTCAACAAGTCCACTCAAATCTACACTAAACATGGTCTAGTCGATCTAGCACAAATCTTCTCAACAAGTCCACACATAACCTGCTCAAATATGCTCAACAAGTTCACTAAAAACTTGCTCAAATTTTCTCAATAGGTCCACTCAGAACCTGCTCAAACATTCTCAATAGGTCCACTCAGAACCTGCTCAAATATACTCAACAAGTCCACTCAGAACCTGCTCAAATATGCTCAATAGGTCCACTCAGAACCTGTTCAAATCTGCTCAATAGGTCTACTCAGAATCTGTCCAAATATGCTCAACATGTCCACTCAAAACCTGCCCAAATATGCTCAACAAGATCACACAAAACTTATCCAAATATTCTCAATAAGTCCTCTATAGAACTTAACCAAATATTTATTGTAAGCTTCTACAAAAGCTCACACAAAATCAGTCCACAAGTCTTCTCACAGACTTATCTCAAATCTACTTAACAAGTCCACACATAGAACTTGTTCAATCTTATAGAAGCATAAAGAGAATTGTTAGAGACTCAATATGTTCTACTCTTAATGCACAATCACTTTTAGAATTTTCTCAATCTCATAGAAGCATAAAGATAATTGTTAGAGACTCAATATGTTCTATACTCAATGCACAATCACTTTCAAAATTTTCTCAATCTCATAGAAGCATAAAGAGAATTTTTAGAGACTCAATATGTTCTATACTCAATGCTCAATCACTTTCACAACTCAAATCAGAATGTAGAATAGTTTATTTTATGGAACCTGAATAACCACTTCATATAACCACTTGAATAGGCTCAACCAACTCAACTCAACCAATTTCTTAATGAAACACTCCTTTCTCACAAACCCTAGTCCAAGCATATATCAACCAACTCAAAATGTTTCCAACAATGCTCAACAACAAATCTCACTTAACAATGATACTCATGTTCTTTTCAAAAAACCCTAGTTCAAGTTCTTTGCACATTAACTCACTTCAAAAAAAAATCTTATAAAATAATATTCATACTTTTGATCTTTATAAAACCCTAACTCAAGTTCTTCACACAATCAATGGCTTCAACAACTATGCTTATCAAACAAGATTTTAATCACAAATATTAATTCCAGAAAACCTTGAAGTATTAACTCAAGAACTTTCAAAAAGGAAACCCTAATCAAATACTTTTCACTTCAAACTATATTTTTTAGTAAGCCAATCATCAACTCAACCAAGGAAGAATTTGCCCATACCTTTTTGTTTGACAAGGAGTTGATCTCACAAATATACCACACTCACAATTACTTCTTTGCCAATCTCAATAAGGGTTAGAAGATAATAATTTTCTCAACAAAACACAATACAAAATGATATCAAAATTACACCTTATCAAATAGAATGAGGAAGATCCTTCCTATGTTTATTGATGTTTGTCAAGGCAGTTCAGTCCCTGGAAGGTCCATCCTTGATGGTGTCATAACAGTTCATGAAGCCCTC
Organism: Wollemia nobilis; assembly: GCA_028583015.1. Classification (NCBI taxonomy): domain Eukaryota; kingdom Viridiplantae; phylum Streptophyta; class Pinopsida; order Araucariales; family Araucariaceae; genus Wollemia; species Wollemia nobilis. The sequence goes on from JAQPPZ010004227.1 coordinate 41,819, forward strand.
CATTCGGTTGTCTAGACTAAAAAACCTGCTTTTGCTCTCAAGCTGGATATGAACAAGGCTTATGACTTCATAAACTGGAGTTTTGTCTCTGCCATTATTCAGAAATTTGGTTTTCATCATGAATGGATCAAGCTTTTGGAAGGATGTTTTATGAAACCTTGGTTTTCAGTCCTTGTTAATGGTGCTCCTGCTGGATACTTTCAAAGTAAAAGGGGCCTAAGGCAAGGTGACCCTATCTCTCCCATGTTGTTTATCATTGTGGCTGAAGCCCTTGGGAGGACAATCAAAGCTGCCTGTAATATTGGTCTTATTTCAGGAATTAAAGCATCATCACAAACACAGGCAGTTACACATGAACAGTTTGTGGATGATACTTTGTTGTTAACTCTTGCATCGGTTTTTGAGGCTAAGGTCATAAAACATATTCTAGAGCTATATGAGGATGCTTGTGGGGCAAAAGGTAAATTTTTAAAAGAGTAAAATTTATTTCTTTAACACTCCCATTCAGAGGCAGATTAAGATTGCTAGGATTCTTGGATGCTCAGTGTCTACTCTTCCATCCACATACTTAGGCCTTCCTTTATTTACAGGCAGAGCTACTGATTCCATGTGGACTAATGTAATTGAAAGAATTCAGAGGAAGCTGGCTGGATGGAAAGGGAATTTGTTATCTCAAGCTGGCAAGGCAGTTCTCACCAGGTTTTCCATTCAAAGCATCCCTGTCTACTTTCTCTCTATTTTTAAAGCTCCTACAAGTGTCTACACTAAAATTGAACAGATCCAGAAGAGGTTCCTATGGACTGGTTCTGAATCTAAGCAGTGCTTTCACTTGGTGTCCTGGGATAGGGTTTGCAAACCAAGGGAGTTTGGAGGTATTGGGCTAAGGAGAATACAACATTTAAACATGGCCCTCCTGGCCAAACAAGCATGGCGTCTTCTGACAAATGCAAATGCAGAATGGATTACTATAATCAGAAGAAAGTATTTGCAAGAAACTGAATTCTTAAGTTATTCCTTTCCTCCCAGGGGATCAATTTTTTGGAAATCAATCCTTCAAACTAAAAACTTGCTAAGCAAAGGGCTACGTTGGAAGCTGGGAAATGGAAGAAACATTGATTTCTGGGACCACAAATGGTTAAAGGACTATCCCCTCTCTGCAGACCCCATCCTTTCAACCCTTAGAGCTTGGACAATTGAAGTTTTTGGTACCAAAGTTGCAGATTTTATTACTTTGTCAAACAATAGAAGGGTTTGGAAGCCAATAATGAACAATGATCTACCAGGGGCATCAATAATACTGGAGAATGAATTAAGACAGTATTTACTCCCTTCGGCATTCTTGAGGACCAGCTTATCTGGGAAGCTTCAGACAATGGGGAATTTTCTGTCAAGACTGCTTATCTGATGCTTATTGATAATGATGAACCTACTTTCCCTCACTTGGAAGTTTGGCCCAAAAGCATTGTTCCGAAGGTTGGGTTTTTTGCATGGCTGGCCATCCAAAATAAGATCCTCACCATGGATAACTTAATAAAAAGAGGTGTGATTGTTGTTAATAGGTGTTATCTTTGTATGTATGAGTGGGAGTCTATTGATCATTTGTTTATGTATTGTAATTTTTCTGTCTCAATCTTGTTAGGTCTGTTACAAGTGTTTCATATTTATTGGGTCCATCCTCAGTCCATTTTTGACTTATTTGTCCAGTGGCCTTCTCCCTTTTTGAATAGGCATCTTAGGTATATGTGGAAGATCTGCCTTCATCACTACTTGTGGCAGATATGGTTGGAAAGGAATCGTCGGGCCTTCTTGGATAAGGTTTCTCAGTCATCCTCTGTCCTGTCAAAAATTTTAGTATATGCTAATGAGAATGCTTGTTTAGTGCCTGCAGCATCTAGACCTCCAAATCCTTTTGAAGCTTCATTAGGCCAGTCATTAAACTTACCTCTCATTGATGGCCTCAATCATCCTCAAGTCTGTCCTAGAACCATGATCACATGGACCCCACCCCCCTTAGGGTGGATTAAGTTAAATTTTGATGGGGCATCTAGGGGCAACCCAGGTGAAGTTGGGGCTGGTGGCTTACTTAGAGACCACAAGGGTGAGGTGCTTGTAGCTTTTGTTGAACATCTTGGAGCTCAAACTAACAATGTGGCTGAAGCGAGGGCAGTTTGGAGGAGCCTCAAGGTGGCAGAGAATTATCCAGGGAAACTGTTGGTGGAAGGTGATTCTCTTATTATTATAAATCTTCTAAAGAAAAATAAGAGAGCTCCTTGGAGATTTGATGACTACATCCACGAAGCAAGGGCTCTAATTCATGATCGACCTCGAGGCCATAATTTTGCATACCTTTTGGGAAGCAAACATGGCGGTGATAGGCTGGCAAATGAAGGCATTGTAGCAGAAAATTTGATCACGTGGACTGAAAATCTTCCTCATGCGGTCTCAATGGTGATAGATAATGAAAAATTTTAGATTGGAAGGCTCAAAGTGGATCAATGACGAGAAAATGGGGGCATTTTTAAAAATATTTTTTTGAACCTTATAATGGCTTTTGTCATATTTGTTTTTTTTGTTCATGTGACTAGTGTTTTTTGCAGTTGGTGGGGCATTGATATAGGTTTTTTATCTACAAATTCATGCATGGGAAACATCCGCTTTGGCCTCAAGTATTTCCCAAGGTGTGTTTGGATTCGATGTCGCAAAAAGGCCCTAGCAAGAAATAACAAAGTGTTGGAGATCCCTGACAATGAGGTACCAGACCCCACCATAATAGTCTTGGAGAAGATGACAATTTCATCAGCCTCCAACAGTATCAACCAGTTGAAGAGTCTGTCTGGCCTCATCAGTGCAGCTGTTGATTTGTGTGATTCTCTAAATCTTCTATTTTATAGCCAGCAGTTCCAGGGGCACAAGGAGTCGAAGGCAAAATCTAAAGATGATGGCAAGGAGGATGATAAGAAGTTAGATGAGGACTACAAGGAAGAATGCTTGGCCTCTTGGCTGTCCATTCTATGGGATGTTTTTTTGACCATATTCTATTATTTTTATATGGGCACAAGCTACTCTGCATGGTGCTTGCATGATTAGTTTTTGTCTTTGTTAGTTCTATTTTGCGTCTTTCTTTTCTGATGGCCATAATATTAGGCTTCCATAGTTTAGTTTGGCTGTATTCTATTGGAAGAGTAGGTCTTGGCCCTTTTTGTTGTCAGTTTAAACTTTTAGGGCTTGGCCTTTGTCCAGTTGGTCAGTGGACCCTATTTTGTAAAATGGTTTTGGGTCAACCAGTTAAAACCCGGTGTTAATTATAATATTCTCTTACTTACCAAAAAAAAATAATTACACCTTATCACTCCAACTTAAATAATATTCTTTAACACAAAAAACCCTTATTAAAATTAAACAATACTCAAAAAGTCTTAATCCTTCAATATGCCAATATAGTAATTTAAGACTTTATAAAAAATAATTAAAACCAAAAACCTCCTTATTACTCCAAGTGATAATTTTCAACTACCACCACTATCCAACAAACACCATTTCTAAACAATTCTACTTACAACCCTTACACCTCCAAAATTAGGCAAATAATAAAAATTTAATGCAAAATATTTACCTTGCCTTTGGAGGGATTCAAACCCTCAATAATACCCATGATGTACGCCTTGTCATAGATCCAAAAGTCGCACGAGCTACGTGCTCATTTGAGATAGAGGAAGCACCATGTGCTTCAAAATGTATCACTCTTTTACCCCTTTACAAAAATGTGTGCCTTTGGTACCTTCAACCAACACAACTGCCAATGCACACCGTCGCGTTTTGAACGTTGGCTCCCTTGCCGATAAATATTTTACCACTTGCTCATTTGCCACTTGTCCAAGCTAACCGGTTGACCTTCGACCATTCGACGCTTTCCACTTTGTTTTTGTTCGCTAGCAAATAAAACATGAAATTCACAGTCTCTTTTTCATGAGCTCTTCTCTTTAAACAATTTGTATGCAAATTAATCGATCGAGCAAGGATAAAGTTTAATTCCTTTTGGGCATAGGTATTTATATTAAATTTCTTCATGATTTGTAAAGCGTCGATGCATTTAAATCTTTCATTACCATGAGACGTCGACGAAGATTAAAACCTTGATAAAGCGCTTTTAATATTTTAATCTCCAAACCCATCTTTGGGTATTGTAAAATATTAAATATTTTACTTTGGGATTTTAACCAAATCACTTAATATTATAATATCAAATATTATAATATTATATCCTTTTAACCATTATAATATTATTGCTTCCTTATCATTGCATACCATGGTGTAAATAATATTTATTTATAAAATTTAAATTCTCATTGAATTTAAATAATTTATAAAAAATATTCTATCTCCTTTTTAACTTTGTTTTGAATCTCTTGACCTTTGGCCTTCTTCCTGGATATCAAATAACAACTTTGACAACTTTGTTCCTTGATGAAAACCTTGATATTAATATTGACTTCATTTCTTGACATCAATGATAACTTTAACTTTTAGAACTCAAAATGTCCAACAAAATATCATGAGTATCATTATTATGTGAAGTTAAAAATAATATTGAACTAGGGTTTGTGAAAGATCATGAGTACCATTGTTATGTGATGTTTGTTTGATAAGAGTTGTTGACTAAGCTTTCGTTAAGTGATTGGTTGAGTGGAGTTGATTGAGCTTAGTTGATTCGAAGTGTTGGAGTGATAGTTGAGTATCATTATTATGTGTAGTTAAAAATAATATTGAACTAGGGTTTGTGAAAGATCATGAGTACCATTGTTATGTGATGTTTGTTTGATAAGAGTTGTTGACTAAGCTTTCGTTAAGTGATTGGTTGAGTGGAGTTGATTGAGCTTAGTTGATTCGAAGTTCTGTGAAACAAATTGTTCTATATTCTAATTTTATTTGGAAGAGAGTTTAAAAGTGATTGAGTGTTTGTGAGTGTGAAACATATTGAGTCTCTAACCATTCTCTATATGTTTCTTTGTTTAAGCAAGAGAAGTTTTCTGTGATAGATAGACTTAATTTGAATAAGCTATTGTTAAAGCTTGAGAGTAGATTTGAGTAAGTCCTAGAGTGGACTTAAGGACAAATTTATGTGAGCTTTTGTGGAAGCTTACAATCATATTGGACAAGTTCTAGTGAGGACTTATTGAGAAGATTTGAGGTAAGTCTTGGTGAAGACTTGTTGAGCATATTGGACAAGTTCTAGTGAGGACTTATTGAGTAGATTTGAGGTAAATCTTGGTGACAACTTGTTGAGTATATTGGACAAGTTCTAGTGAGAACTTGAGCAGATTTGAGGTAAGTCTTGGTGAAGACTTGTTGAGCATATTTGAGGTAAATCTTGGTGAAGACTTGTTGAGAAAAGTTTAGGTTCTTACAAAAGTGCTCTGGAGCACTTCCCAGCAGAGTCACCATTTGTTGTGGCTGCTCCACAAATAGCCCCAAAGCTTGGGGACCCACTTTTAAAATTTGATGTCGGGAGTCTTGTTTGTCTTTGAGTGCATTTTTTTAATTTGATTTTACCCATGAGCTCATCATGCGTTTTCCGAGATTCCTCAAAATGGGAAGTCTTCTTGCCTTCTTGAGAAAAGTTCATTTTGAGGCTTTGATGGGAATTTGGAGGCTTGATTTTATGGTTTGTTTGGTTAGTGTTTGTATGTAAGGTTCTTTTACCAAGAATTTTATGTTTGTTTTTGTATGTCCTTTTAGTTTAAGTTTTTCAAATAGGTTGAACTGATTAACTCGGAAAATTTTAGAAATAAAATAAAATAAAACTTTTATGTTTATATATAAAAGTTTAAAATAAAAATAAAAAGATAATAAAAATGATATATATATATATATATATATATATATATATATATATATTAATAATATCAAATAAATTTTTTTTTATAATAAAACATAAAACAAACTTATGTATATATTTTCATATCTATATATAAGTTTATAAAAAATTTAAATAAAAAAAAATTTAAAATGTATATATGTTATCATTATATATTTGTATATATAATAATATATATCAAATAAAAAATGATACTTATATATATCTTTATAAATAGTATTATATGAATAAAATTAAAATAAAAAAAGAAAAGTATATATATATATATATATATATATATATATATATATATATATATATATATATATATAATCAAACTAATAGGCTAGAGTGTTGGCCTATGCTATTGTCCTTTCACGTTATTATATTAGAGCCAACCATTTTTTTTTTGGTGGTGGCCACAAGGGGTAAATAGACTGTGACCACGAGGGAACCATTACATAACATATCCACAACATGTGAGGCAAGAGAATTGAACCTGGGCCTCTCAGCAACTAGAGAGGTTTAACTACCCACTTGCTCTCCAACTCCTCTACATGGGCGGATATTTAATAAACGAAGTTAGATTTTGATCTTTTAAAATTTTAATCTCTCTAATAATGTTTGACCTCGAATTTGCAGGCACGATGCAATGCGACAAAAGACTAGAGAGATGAGGTGGCATTTCAACGGAGTGAATGCCACAATTTTTGTCTCATCAACCATAGACATGGATAGCGGGAACATTTGAATGGAATGGGCCCATCACCACACAACGCAGAGCGAAGCGCAAATTTCTACAGTAAACGACATTGGTAGCGGGCGGCTAAAGGTTTCAATAGACATAGCGAAACATAGCCATGCAGGAGCAGACGGTGATCAGGCATTGAAGCAATGCTAAAGAAGGATAAGTCATAGGGTTTGATGACGCTCACACATAGACGATTGTGGTGGGAATCGAGATCAGGTCATGGTTTGAAAGGATATTTACTCAATCCAGCACCATTTTCATAGGAGGTTATTAGGTGACACTGCAATGGACTGCATGGAAAAGCACCAGGACAATATGTCATCCAAAGTCGACAACCTGATGCATGGATGAGAGGAAATTACCAACATGAAGGCACACAACCACACTGCGTGTCGAGGTGCCAAAACTGAAATCGATGAACCATGCAACATATAATTGAGAGTTATATTTTTAAGTGTGGAGATTATAAGGTGTAATTAAGAGTTGATATTTTGTATGGTAAAATATTTTGAGTGATTATTTGAATTAGATTTTTGAAGAGGTTTTTGTTTTCTAACCTTTGATATTGGCAAAGAGGGTGATTGTGATTGAGACAAGTTTTGAGGTCAATTCTCCATCAAACAAAAAGGTATGGGCACATCTTCCTTGTGAGTGATTTTTGGATGTTGTGAATGCTAAGTTGGAGTGAAAAAGATTGTTTGATAAGCATTGTTGAGTTTTGTTTTGAGATATTCAATATTAATTGAGGTGGGTTTTTTGGAATGAAATTTGATATAGAAACCTTGTTTGATAAGCATTGTTGAAAATATTGAGTAAGCTTTCATATGCTATACTAGGGTTTGTGAAAGATCATAAGTATCATTTTTATGTGAAGTTGAGAATAATATTGAACTAGGGTTTGTGAAATATCATGAGTATCATTGTTATGTGAAGTTGAAAATAATCTTAAACTAGGGTTTTTGAAAGATCATGAGTATCATTGTTATGTGAGGTTTTTTGATAAGCGTTGTTGAATAAGATTTCATTGAGTGGAATTTATTGAACTTAGTTGATTGGAAGTGTTGGAGTGATAGTTAAAGTTCTGTGAATTTTTTTTTTCTATATTTTGATTTGATTTGGAAGAGAGTTTAAAAGTGATTGAGTGTTTGTGAGTGTGAAACATATTGAGTCTCTAATCATTCTCTATATGTTTTTGTGGTTAAGCAAGAGAAGTTTTATGTGATAGATTGAGTTGATTTGAATAAGCTATTGTTAAATCTTGAGAGCATATTTGAGTAACTCCTAGAGTGGACTTAAGGATAAACTTGTGTGAGCTTTTATGAAATCTTATAATCATATTAAACAAGTTCTAGTGAGGAATTGTCAAGCAAATTTGAGGTAAGTCTTGGTGAAGACTTGTTGAGCAGATTGTACAAGTTCTAGTGAGGACTTATTGAGCAGATTGGACAAGTTTTAGTGAGGACTTGTTGAACATATTTGAGGTATGAAGAACACAAGCTTATACTGAGAGGGGGGGGTGAACAGTATAAGACCTCTTTTTACTTTCTCTATTTAACTTCAACTTCGCAAAGCAATGAACCAATAGCAATATCAAAGCAATGCATAAAGCAACACACAATGAGACACCAATTTTAACGTGGTTCACCCAACATGGGCTACATCCACAAAAATTTTCTCTAAAAATCTTTCTCAAAGTTCTTTGGGAATCCTTCCCAATTACAATGTTTATGAGCCTCAGCCCAAAGGAGAAACCTTCCCCTACTCAAGTATTTATGAGCCTCTACCCAAAGGAGAATCCTTCCCCTCCTCATGAATTTATGAGCCTCTACCCAAAGGAGAATCCTTCCCCTCCTCATGAATTTATGAGCCTCCTCCCCAAAGGAGAATCCTTCCCCTCAGCTCTGAAATGATACTTTAGAAGATCACCTACCTCTTATTCCGCTAGCACGTGGAACTCCTTTCCACAGAAGACCTCCTGTCCTCAATGCTCAGCCTCAAGAGACCTCTGTCCTCACTGATCACCTCCACAACAACTCATCAACCTGTACTAAACATAGTCAGTCGGTCCAGCACAAGTCTTCCTCACTCTATCAGATCTGTCCCAAGCTCAACTCATAAAGCTTGAACAAATCAATCTCTATTGCACACAAGCCTTCTCAAAGACTTGTCAAAACTATCCTCAGGTTCTTCTCAAAGAACCACTTCAACTCTGTCCTCAAGTCCTCTGCTAGGACCTATCCAAATCAGCTCACAAGTCCTCCCTAGAACTTGTCCAAATCAGCTCACAAGTCCTCACTAGAACCTATCCAAATCAGCTCACAAGTCCTCACTAGAACCTATCCAATTCAGCTCACAAGTCCTCACTAGAACCTGTCCAAATCAGCTCACAAGTCTTCACTAGAACCTGTCCAAATCAGCTCACAAGTTCATCAAGAAAAACTTGCTTAGCATGAACCCACAAAGAGAATTGTTAGAGACCCAATGTGATTCATCAACCTCATAGAAGCATAAAGAGAATTGTTAGAGACTCAATATGTTCTATACTTAACTCCCAATCTCAATCTCAAATCTCATAGAAACATAAAGAGAATTGTTAGAGACTCAATATGTTCTATACTTAACTCCCAATCTCAATCTCAACTCAATCTCAATCTCAAAAGAATAAGATAGATGTAGTATGCTTTTCTCAAGAACATGAAACACAACCCAACAATTGCCAACCATGCAATATCTCATATAACAATGATACTCATGTTCTTTCCACAACCAATATCTTTTCTCAACCAATTAGGGCTTTAACAACAATGCTTATAGACAAGGTTTAACCAACATCATTCAACTCAACATTAACCTTGAAGCATTCAACCAATCACTACATGAAAAGGAAACTAGTAGACATCCTTTTCCCTCCAAAGGTATTTGAACAAAATAGCCACCAACATAAATCACCAATGCAAAGAATAACTTGCTCAAATCAATCTCAATGGAGTAAGCCCAAATCATGTATCAAGTAAAGCATTAACTTGATCAAAACAACCTCTATGGAAGCAACTCAACCATCAATCTCAAAACAGCCAACTAAGGGTTTCACCATCTCAATGCAAGTAGCAAGACTTACTAACATAAACCCTAGTGCAAAATGCTTCCTCTTCCTCAACCAGAATTATGCATTCACCCAAAAAACTCATCAATGATTTTAATGCATAAACAATCTTCAATATCCAGAAAATGGGATTTACACCAACAAGAATACCTAGTAGACAACCTTTTCACTCCAAACTCAATTTCAGAAAATACACCATCAACAATATACATGGAAGAAGTTGCCCATACCTTTGTTTGAGGAAGAAGAGAATAGTTCTTCAACCTCTTACCAACACCACCCTCAACTTTGCCACCAAGTTAGGGTTAGATCATAAAAGTAACCACAAAAATATTTATTCCATAAAACACCTTATGACTCCAATCCTTAGAAGTCAACTACCAAAAAATATAAAGCATACAAACAATATATCCTTTTACACCTTATTTCTCCAAATTAATTAAACCATGCTCAAGGAATAATAGCTTCTAAGCAAATCTCACTCAACAATCAAGCCAAAAATCTCAACCACACACTATCAACCTTATATCTCCAAAGAAGCATTTAACCTTAAAAATAATTTTAAATAAATCTGCCCAACCACTTCTTCTTTAACAAAATGCAGATTTTATTTAAAAAACCTTACCAAAAAAATGCTTCCGAAAATCGCGGGTCAACAGTGCCTCCAAAAAAATCGGAGCGCAAAAACTCTTCTCACACTCCACGATGGGAGTCGAACGCTTGACCTCCCTTCAAGCGCCTTCGCAGAACAGTCGTTGCCACTAGGCCAACGATGCTAGCTTGAAGGCTAGCAAGAGTCTCCTTCTCCTTAACCCTTTGGCGGTGGATAAACGTGGCGAAAAAATGATAGCCATAGCTTTTACTTCCCAACCTTTGTGCAATTCGAATTTCTTTCACTCCATTGCTTTGGACTATAGGTTATGGCTTATATAGCCAAACTTCCATGCTATGCACGACGTCGACGGGAGGATAATTCAAACTTTTTGAATTAATATTATTTTGGCGCCTTCGAAACAACTTTAGGGTTTATGAAACCCTTTTGATTATTTAAAAAATAATCAAAGGTCTTTTAGACCTTAGACCTTAGGTGGAGAACCCATTAAATTATTAAAATAATTTAATCACTAAATCAAATAAATAATTAATTAAAAAACCTTAAAAAGGTTTTATTAATTAAGTTATTTAATTAATAAGTGTCTCCAACCTTTGCATTAATCCGAGAGTGGTTTTGAGAAAAACCCTTAATGCATCCACCTGGTTTTAATAAAAACCCTTAAACCTGCCATGGTTTTGATAAAAACCTTTTCATCTTGCCACATGGAATCTCTCCGAAATCTTCTAGAAAATATTCTTTGGAATCTTCAACCTTTGAAGCCAATAAATCCTCTTGACATTAATGCCAGTTCCTTTTGACATCAATGACAACTCATAGACAAGAAGCTAGGATCTCAAACCCAAAATTGCCAACAATCTCCCCCTTTGTCATTGATGGCAAACCATGCTTCTCAACAACACCGAAACTCAAAACTTACTGTATAGAAATCAGCTCCCCCGGACTTGAGGCTCTCCCCCTTACTCATATCTCTCCCCCTTTGTCATCAATGGCAAAGGGTCACCTTTGGGGCTTGGGACTAAGAATGAGCCTCTTAGCTTAGTCCCTCCCCCACCTCCTGTTGAGGTGATTAATTTCGGGGTGGGAGTAAAACTCCCATTAGGCACTGATCTTCATCAGTGTCTATAGCTGCCTTACCATGTCTTCTCTTGTTCTCCTTGTCCATATTCCTGTTCCTGTTCATGTCACTGTTGTTGTTCTTGTTATCATTCCTGTTCTTATCCATGTCTTGATTCTTGTGCCTGTTCATACCCATGTTCCTGTTCCTGTACCTTGGAATTTCAGCTCTACACTGTCTAGCTATGTGACCTTCATTGTTGCACTTATAACAACTAACAATGTTATTTCTTTGAGGCATACCCGATCTTTGACTCCATCTGTTCTGACCAACCCTGTTCCTGTTATTAGCCTTGCAATAAACAACCTTGTGCCCAAACTGTTTACAAGAGTAGCAATACCCTTGAAAGAAATTACCACCTCTCGAATCTGTCATTTACCTTCCTCACTTGAGTCATGCAATGTGAAGCCATGTGACCAAACTTGTGACAAGCAAAACATCTCGCCATTAAACTTTCCTTGATTTGACCTCTTAGGTCCTGTAAACTTTCTCCCCTTTTTTTGATTCCTGTTTTCTGATTCTGTGCATCTATCACTCAAGGACTCTTTTTCTGAAGTACTTTCCTCATCAGAACTCTCTTCCTTTCGGAATCTCTTACTAGATTCCCCAACAGAGTCGCCAACCTGTTCCATGTGTTTCTTACCAAAACCAAGACCTGTTTTATCTGTTGTCCTTATTTGATCTTTGATGATTGACTTTACCTTTTTGGTGCTATCTTCAAACCTCTAAAGCTTCTCCTTGTACTCTTTAGTTTCCTCTTTCAAGGAAGCCACTTTCTGTTCCAACTCTCTACACTCAAGAACCTTAGACTCTAACTTATCCTTAAGTTTCTGTGTCTTAGCTATAGAGAAGTCAAGACTTTCTATAAGCTCATCTCTCTCAATACAACATTCATCCAATTTATCATTGAGTCTAGCATTCTTCTTTCTTTCCTTTTTCAAAGCACTAAGAGCACTAACAAGTTCAGCTTCAAGATCTACTTCACCATCCTCTATAACTTCCTCTATTTGTTTGCCTTTTGAAACATCAATGACTTTTTCAGATTTCTTATCACTAGAGGTGCTACCCTTTTCTAAAGCCATACAAAGATCTTCCTTACAATTTTCTGAAGCATCCTCATACATAGTATAACTAGAAATCAATCCATCATTTGTGCAATCATCCTCAAGATGTCCAAAATTTCCACATCTAAAACATTTCATAAGGACAAATCTATGTTTCTTTTCTTCTTCTTTTTCTGTTAGGAACAACATCTCATTTCCAACATCACTTGAAGAACTTTCACTATCACTACTAGAACACTTACTTGCCTTGTCTAGGTAGAAACTTTTCTTGTGTTTGTGAGAGTACCTCTTTCCTTGATTGCTTTGCTCATCTTTATTCTTCCTTTGATGCCTCTGCCTTTCAGAATCCTTGCTCTTATAATCCTATTTATCTTCATCACTTTCATCCTTGGCAGCAATACAGTTAGTAGCATAATGACCAAACTTTCCACAATTGAAACACTTGACATATTTCATACCTTTGTGCTTTCTTGAGAACTTGCCCTTCTTGCTGTAATATGCCTCTTCATCACTAGAAGACTCATCACTATCTTGAAGCTCTTTACCCTTGGATTTCTTGGTAGCCTTGAAAGCTGCCTCCTTCTTAACATCAACCTTCACTTGAGTTCTCAACTCAAATGCTGCAAGTATACTATGAAGCTCATCCTTTTTCAACTTATCCAAATCCTTAGCTTCCTCAATAGCAAAAATATTTTCACTAAATCTATTTGGAAGAGACCTCAAAATCTTATCACAAATATCATTTTCAGCAAGCTCAAGACCTAGTTCCTTCATAGAGTTAACAATCTCATCCATACGAAGCATATAGTCACTAATATTTTCTTCATCATTCATCTTGAGTTGTTCAAACATACCTTTGAAGTGTCTCAACTTGGCCTTTCGGACATTTGCATCACCCGTATGAACCACCTTCAACTGTTTCCACATTTCACTAGTTGTCTTGCAGTGAATCACCTTGGTAAGATCTGCCTTCTGTAAACCCTTCAAGATTGCATTCATTGCCTTTGAATTGCTATGATGTAGGAGCCTCTCTTCCTTAGTAGAAGGACCATGCTCAGGAATGGTATACTCATCCTCAATCACTTCCCAAACTTCATTTCCAAGAGCCATAAGATGAACCTTCATCCTAGCACTCCAAAGCCCAAAATCTGCCCCATCAAGAATAGGTGTTGCATTACCACTTGTAGATTCCATTGTGTTCTTTACAATATTTTCCTTCAAGCTGTTAAACTTTTCGAAGGAACCCGCTCTGATACCAATTGAAGAACACAAGCTTATACTGAGAGGGGGGGTGAACAGTATAAGACCTCTTTTTACTTTCTCTATTTAACTTCAACTTCGCAAAGCAATGAACCAATAGCAATATCAAAGCAATGCATAAAGCAACACACAATGAGACACCAATTTTAACGTGGTTCACCCAACATGGGCTACATCCACAAAACTTTTCTCTAAAAAGCTTTCTCAAAGTTCTTTGGGAATCCTTCCCAATTACAATGTTTATGAGCCTCAGCCCAAAGGAGAAACCTTCCCCTACTCAAGTATTTATGAGCCTCTACCCAAAGGAGAATCCTTCCCCTCCTCACAAATTTATGAGCCTCCTACCCAAAGGAGAATCCTTCCCCTCCTCATGAATTTATGAGCCTCCTACCCAAAGGAGAATCCTTCCCCTCAGCTCTAGAAATGATACTTCAGAAGATCACCTACCTCTTATTCCGCTAGCACGTGGAACTCCTTTCCACAGAAGACCTCCTATCCTCAATGCTCAGCCTCAAGAGACCTCTGTCCTCACTGATCACCTCCACAACAACTCATCAACCTATACTAAACACAGTCAGTCGGTCCAACACAAGTCTTCCTCACTCTGTCAGATCTGTCCCAAGCTCAACTCATAAAGCTTGAACAAATCAATCTCTACTGCACACAAGCCTTCTCAAAGACTTGTCAAAACTATCCTCAGGTTCTTCTCAAAGAACCACTTCAACTCTGTCCTCAAGTCCTCTGCTAGGACCTGTCCAAATCAGCTCACAAGTCCTCCCTAGAACTTGTCCAAATCAGCTCACAAGTCCTCACTAGAACCTGTCCAAATCAGCTCACAAGTCCTCACTAGAACCTTCCAAATCACTCATAAGTCCTCACTAGAACCTGTCCAAATCAGCTCACAAGTCCTCACTAGAACCCGTCCAAATCAGCTCACAAGTTCATCAAGAAAAACTTGCTTAGCATGAACCCACAAAGAGAATTGTTAGAGACCCAATGTGATTCATCAACCTCATAGAAGCATAAAGAGAATTGTTAGAGACTCAATATGTTCTATACTTAACTCCCAATCTCAATCTCAAATCTCATAGAAACATAAAGAGAATTGTTAGAGACTCAATATGTTCTATACTTAACTCCCAATCTCAATCTCAACTCAATCTCAATCTCAAAAGAATAAGATAGATGTAGTATGCTTTTCTCAAGAACATGAAACACAACCCAACAATTGCCAACCATGCAATATCTCATATAACAATGATACTCATGTTCTTTCCACAACCAATATCTTTTCTCAACCAATTAGGGCTTTAACAACAATGCTTATAGACAAGGTTTAACCAACATCATTCAACTCAACATTAACCTTGAAGCATTCAACCAATCACTACATGAAAAGGAAACTAGTAGACATCCTTTTCCCTCCAAAGGTATTTGAACAAAACAGCCACCAACATAAATCACCAATGCAAAGAATAACTTGCTCAAATCAATCTCAATGGAGTAAGCCCAAATCATGTATCAAGTAAAGCATTAACTTGATCAAAACAACCTCTATGGAAGCAACTCAACCATCAATCTCAAAACAGCCAACTAAGGGTTTCACCATCTCAATGCAAGTAGCAAGACTTACTAACATAAACCCTAGTGCAAAATGCTTCCTCTTCCTCAACCAGAATTATGCATTCACCCAAAAAACTCATCAATGATTTTAATGCATAAACAATCTTCAATATCCAGAAAATGGGATTTACACCAACAAGAATACCTAGTAGACAACCTTTTCACTCCAAACTCAATTTCAGAAAATACACCATCAACAATATACATGGAAGAAGTTGCCCATACCTTTGTTTGAGGAAGAAGAGAATAGTTCTTCAACCTGTTACCAACACCACCCTCAACTTTGCCACCAAGTTAGGGTTAGATCATAAAAGTAACCACAAAAATATTTATTCCATAAAACACCTTATGACTCCAATCCTTAGAAGTCAACTACCAAAAATATAAAGCATACAAACAATATATCCTTTTACACCTTATTTCTCCAAATTAATTAAACCATGCTCAAGGAATAATAGCTTCTAAGCAAATCTCACTCAACAATCAAGCCAAAAATCTCAACCACACACTATCAACCTTATATCTCCAAAGAAGCATTTAACCTTAAAAATAATTTTAAATAAATCTGCCCAACCACTTCTTCTTTAACAAAATGCAGATTTTATTTAAAAAACCTTACCAAAAAAATGCTTCCAAAAATCGTGGGTCAACAGTGCCTCCAAAAAAATCAGAGCGCAAAAACTCTTCTCACACTCCACGGCGGGAGTCGAACGCTTGACCTCCCTTCAAGCGCCTTCGCAGAACAGTCATTGCCACTAGGCCAACGGTGCTAGCTTGAAGGCTAGCAAGAGTCTCCTTCTCCTTAACCCTTTGGCGGTGGATAAACGTGGCAAAAAAATGATAGCCGTAGCTTTTACTTCCCAACCTTTGCGCAATTCGAATTTCTTTCACACCATTGCTTTGGACTATAGGTTATGGCTTATATAGCCAAACTTCCATGCTATGCACGACGTCGACGGGAGGATAATTCAAACTTTTTGAATTAATATTATTTTGGCGCCTTCGAAACAACTTTAGGGTTTATGAAACCCTTTTGATTATTTAAAAAATAATCAAAGGTCTTTTAGACCTTAGACCTTAGGTGGAGAACCCATTAAATTATTAAAATAATTTAATCACTAAATCAAATAAATAATTAATTAAAAAACCTTAAAAAGGTTTTATTAATTAAGTTATTTAATTAATAAGTGTCTCCAGCCTTTGCATTAAGTCGAGAGTGGTTTTGAGAAAAACCCTTAATGCATCCACCTGGTTTTAATAAAAACCCTTAAACCTCGCCATGGTTTTGATAAAAACCTTTTCATCCGCCACATGGAATCTCTCCGAAATCTTCTAGAAAATATTCTTTGGAATCTTCAACCTTTGAAGCCAATAAATCCTCTTGACATTAATGCCAGTTCCTTTTGACATCAATGACAACTCATAGACAAGAAGCTAGGATCTCAAACCCAAAATTGCCAACAAGGTAAGTCTTGGTGAAGACTTGTTGAGCAGATTTGACAAGTTCTTGAGAGAACTTATGGACAGATTTGAGGAAAGTATTTGAGAAGACTTGAGAGCAGAGTTGATTGCTTGATTTGTTAAAACCTTGAGTTAAGTTTTAGGATAGATCTAGCAGAGCTGATTGATTGATTTATTCAAACCTTGAGTTAAGTTTTGGGACATATATAGAAGAGTTAATTTGTGATTGGATCAAGCTTTGTGTTAATGCTTGAGGATAGATTTGAGGATATATTTTGGTGCATATTTGAGGATAGGTTTGTGCCTGATCAGAGACAAATGTTGAGAAGATTTGTGCTAGATTGAAGGACTGTGTTTAGTGTAGATCAGAGATAGAGATTGAGAAAATTTATGCTAGACTGAAGGATTGTGTTTAGTGCAGATTTGAGATAAAGATTGAGTAGATTTGTGCTAGACTAAAGTGTTGGAAAAAAGAAGACTTGGTATTATTGAATTAAACATACCTTGCTTAAATAGCATAGATATACAATCTGATCCATTAGATCATAAATAACTGCACCATGTCTTTAGTTGTAGCTAACTCCACATTCTCCACTATACCATATCATTCATAGCATCTAACGATTAGCAAATCATCACCAGACTTGAGGCATACATCCAAAAAATTCATAATTTCTACCATAGATAACTTTACCCTTCTTGCATTTCTCATAGTGTACTATCGTAGAGCGCTGCACCATCGACCAATTTTATCGCTTCCACACCAAGTGTGATATGTGCAATAATAAGCATGATAATATATCGTGAGATAGATATTTACTTGACGGGTACAATCCTTACATAGCACCTTTGAAGAATGTGCACAGTATCATCTAACAAGCAGGTATGAGGCAATTAAAGCAAGTAAATTTCATAAAAAATAGACACTTTCTTATTTTTTTCCATGTCACTTGGTCAAACACCATCATCCAGATATGGGTGCATAGAATATCCTACAACCACTGCAATTACTATAATAATTATGTGATCAGGGTGGGGTTCCATAAAATTGCATTGTCAACATGTGCTCGACATAAACAACAATGGCAACCAAAGCCTTACACAACAATTGGGATAAGGCTCGATCCTATCAAAAAAACTTTATCAAGAGGCATACCCAAAAAAATGGATTATTTTTCAAGTCACACCGCCTGGCATCATTCCTAGCAAAAAAAAATTTGTCGTGCCACCATATGGAAAATAAAAACCATCGAACCCTGAACCATGTCACTAGAGCATAGTTTGCACCGATGCTACAACAATTTCTCTCCATTGGAGTGGGCTCACAACTACTTCAAACCTTACCTTGTTCATATCATCACCAAGGGGGCTCATAATGACATTCATCAAAGTCATTTCGTATTTTTAAAAATTATCCGAAGTTTTTTATTGCAGATTTTAAAATTTCAAAATTTTCATTTTTAGGCTAAGTTTAGTTTTTTGACTTTATATCTCATTCATGAGCCTATGATGACATTTCCCTCATGAAAATTTCAATTTCATTGAAGGGGTTATGTTTTATGGCATTTCATAAATTACCATTTTGGGGTCTTAAATTGCCTTCTCTTTATAAAAATTTTGATTTTATGAAAGAGAGGTAATTTCTGCACTACATTGAAGATCATTATTTCAAAGCACTAAATTATTCATCTTTGTGAAAATTTGATTTCATTTAAGAAGGATAATTTGAAGTGACATTTTAAAACCTCTAGTTTAAAGCAATGAATAATCATCTCTTTGTGAAAATTAATTTCACTAAAGAGGGATAATTTATTAATCACATTAAAGGCTATCTTAATCTCCATGATAAGAAGCTACATTTGAAGACCCTATTCATCATTGAGGATTCACATTCATAGATAGATTTAATCTTTACTTTCATGCTTCAAATAGGATTTAACGCAAGATAAAACTTGATTAAAATCCACTTAATAAGGAAGATAAAATCTACCTTAAAATCCTCAAGATAAAAGGAATTAAGGAACTACATCATGGTCATATGAGGAATTTATTTTTGAATTTTTCCAAGTTAATCAATTCAACCTATTTGAAAAACTTAAAATAAAAGGACACACAAAAACAAACATAAAATTTTTGGTAAAAGAACCTGAAACATAAAAACACTAACCAAAAAAACCATAAAAGCAAACCTCCAAATTCCCATCAAAGCCTCAAAATAAACTTTTCTCAAGAAGGCAATAAGACTTCCCAATTTGAGGAATCTCAGAAAACGCATGGTGAGCTCATGGGTAAAATCAAATAAAAAATTTGCACTCAAAGACAAACAAGACTCCCGACATCAAATTTTAAAAGTGGGTCCCCAAGATTTGGGGCTAGTTGTGGAGCAGGCACAACAAGACTTAATGACATATTTGTGTGAGCTTTTGTGGAAGCTTAAAATCATATTGGACAATTTATAATGAGGAATGTTTTAGAATATTTGAGGTAAGTATTGGTGAATACTTGTTGAGAAGATTGGATAAGTTCTAGTGAGGACTTATTGAGTAGATTTGAGGTAAGTCTTGGTGAAGACTTGTTGAGCAGATTGGACAAGTTCTTGAGAGGACTTGTGGAAATATTTGAGGTAAGTCTTTGAGAAGACTTGAGAGTAGAGTTTATTGATTGATTTGTTCATGAGTTAAGGTTTAGGACACATCTAACAGATTTTATTGATTGATTTGTTCAAACCTTGAGTTAAGATTTGGGATAGATCTAGCAGAGTTGATTTGTGATTGGATCAAGATTTATGTGAAGGCTTGATGATATATTTGAGGACAAATTTTGGTGTAGATTTGAGCACATGTTTGTTCCAAATTAGAGATAAATATTAAGAATATTTGTGCTATACCGAAGGACTATATTTAGTGCATATTAGAGACAAATATTGAGCAAATTTGTGCTAGACTGAAGGATTGTGTTTAGTGCAGAATTGAGATAAATATTGAGAATATTTGTGCTAGACTGAAGGACTGCGTTTAGTGTAGATTTGATATAGAGCTAAGAGCAAGCTTTGGAGGTGACAAAAAAAATGATAGTAGTCTCTAGTGGATAGAGATCCATTAGTCAGGGTAGTGAGGATAGAGATCTTCTGAGTGAGGACAGAGTCTTCAATAGAGAGAGATCCACAAGCCAATGCAGTGGATGCAATAGTATTCTAGAGGATCACTATCCAGAGCATAGGATAAGGAGTTCACCTAAGGATAGATATCCACAAACTATATGAGGGGATTGGTATCTCCTATGGATAGATATACACAAATATTATTAGGATATTGGTGTCTCATTTGGACAGAGGTCCATAAATATTGTAATAGGGAAAGGATTCACAAGATATTTTTTGAAAATATTTTAGTGAAATATATTCTCCGTGGAGTAGCCTACATTGTATGAACCACGTTAAATTGGTATATCTATTGTGTGTGGTGATTTATGCACTGCTTTGAATACTACTATTGATATTACCATTGATATATTGCATAATATTGTATGGGAAAGAAAAGTAAAAGATGGTCTTCTACTGTTCACCCACCTTCTCAGTATAAGCTTGTGTTCTTAAATTAGTATTAGAGCGGGTTCCTTCGGAGGAGTTTAACAACTTGAAGGAAAATATTTTAAGAACACAAATGGATTCTCAAAATGGATCTTCAGGTAATTCAGCACCATTGTTTGATGGGAATAATTATGCACTTTGGATTATGAGAATGAAGATTCACCTAATGGCACTTGGGAATGAAATATGGGAATCATTTGAGAATGGATACATACCACCAGCTACTCCACCTACAAATAAGTATGGTAAGCTCATAAATGTGAATAATTCAAAGGCAATGAATGAAATTTTAAAGGTTTTGCATGAAACAGAGTTTATAAAGGTTATGCATTGCATGTCAACAAAGGAAATTTGGGATAATTTGAAAGGTATTTATGAGGGAGACAAAAAGATCAAAAGGGTAAAGTTGTAAAATTACAAGAGAACGCTTGAAGAATTAAAGATGAAGGAAGAGGGAAAAATTACTACATATCTACTTTGTGTGGAAGAGGTTGTTAACTGTGACCAGGAGATAGGTAGGTTTAATAAAATTGATAATTGCATTAACATTTGCTTTAGGAATAAAACATTCATTTAAATAGATTACAAAATAGAAAGAAAAATAATCTCTCTATATCCACGCTAACTGAACGCTAACGTAGGTAGAGTGTTAGGTTTAGAACTCTTACCTAGGATATTTAGGATTAACCATTAGATATTTAAGATAGTAAATATCTACATGGTAGAAAGTAAAAAGTAGAAAAGTAAATGTAATAATCTACCTATGTAGTATAATGCAATATACTACCTATTTTACCCTAACATTAACTCCATGCAAGGACTTGGGCTTAAGGTTGAAGAAATAGATGTTTGTGATAAGATTTTAAAGTCACTTCCAAAAAGGTATAGTGAAAATATTTCAGCTATAGAAGAGTCAAAAGATATTAAAATTTTGACAAGGGATGAATTACATGGAATTCTCACAGCCTTTAAGATGAGAATAAAAGAGGAACCTATTCCCTAGGAAGAAGAAACCTTCAAAGTTACTAAG
Organism: Wollemia nobilis; assembly: GCA_028583015.1. Lineage (NCBI taxonomy): Eukaryota > Viridiplantae > Streptophyta > Pinopsida > Araucariales > Araucariaceae > Wollemia > Wollemia nobilis. Next base: position 63,284 of record JAQPPZ010004227.1, read on the forward strand.
AATACAAAGGGTAAGAAGTTAGATTCAAGAAATGAGTCATCCAGTGATGAAGAAGCAAATTATAGAAGGAGAAAGGACTCCAAAAAGTATAAAGGTATAAAATCAGTTAGACGTTTCAATTGTGGAAAATATGGTCACTATGAATCTGATTATCCAGAGGCTGGAAATAGCAATGATGAAGAAAAATAGGATCATAAGAACATGGAAACAGGAAAACACAGGTACCAAAAGAAAAGTAGGGATGAAAAAACAAGCAAGGAAATAAATTCTTCCAAAGGCATAAGAAGAGTTTTTATGTAGACAAGGTAGGTAAGAGTTCAAGTTATAGTGATGACAGGTCATCAGATAATGAAGAAGATGAAATTCTATTTCTAGCAGAAGAAAAATATGATGTTAGAAAATGGGCACCAATGATTCTCAAATGTTTTAGGTGTGGTAACTTTGTCCATCTTGAATATAAATGTACAAGGAATGGATTATATTTCAATGATGATGAATATGAATATACACTTGAAGGTTCAGAAGAGGAAAGTCTTATTATGGCAATAGAAGAAGAAGGAAGTAATTCTAGTGGAAATAAATAAAAAAGGAATCAATTCAAAGAGAAGCTAGAAGCAAAAGTTTTAGAATGTGAAAGGTTAGAGCATGAGGTGGCTTCACTAAGGAAGGAAGTAAATTAGTCTAAGGATAAATTACACAAGTTTGGAAGAAGCTCAAAGAACTTGGATAAGATTATCAAGGTACAAAGATCTTAATCAAACAAAATAGGACTTGGTTTTGAACAAGTACAAAGAAAATAATGAGAGGATTCAATATCAAGCTTTGAAGAAGAAGAAGATTCAAAAGAAGAAAGTATAAGAGAGAGTGAGACTTCTGAGAATGAGTTGGATAATAGAAATATCAACAATAAAATGAATAATGCACAAAAGAGGAACATATGGAACACAAAATAACATAGGATAAAAGATACTAAGAGACCAATGGGGTCAAGTCAAGGTAGTTTTAATGGACGATGTTTCTCTTGTCACAGGTTTGGGCACAAGGCTACATAGTGCATGACACATGAAATACAAGAATATGGAAATTTTAGAAACAAACATTTTTTTCAAGGGTATTGCTACTCTTGTAATAAGTTTGGTCAAAAGGCAGTAAACTGCAAGGTTCATGATAGAAATGGATATGAATTCACCAGGAGAAACCCCAAGATATTTGCACCTTTAAGGAATAAAAATATTAGGTGTTATAAGTGCAATAATTATGGGCATGCGACAAGGTGGTGTAGAGAAAAAATTCCAGAGACAAGCAACAACAAAAATATTCAAAGGAATCAAAAGGATCAGTTGAGGAATAAAGTTGATGAAGGTAAATATCAGTGTATGCTGGGAGTAGAGATACTCCCACCCTATAATTAACCACCTCAAGTGGAGGTGGGGGAGAGGCTAAGATATGAGTCTAATTCTTAGCCTCGATCCCCAAAGGTGGCCCTTTACCATTGATGACAAAGGGGGAGATATTTGAGTTAGGGGGAGAGCATTCAGTCAGGGGGAGCAATTTCTCAAGGGGAGCAGAAAATAAAAAGGTAAAGAATATGGTAAAAGGAAAATGGGTTGCCATAAATGATAAAGGGGGAGATTGTTGGAAATATGAGAAAGTTTTGTTATCATTAATGTCAAGAGTCAATTTCAATGAGTAGTACAAAAAGAAGGAGGTCAAGCATCAATTTTCATAAGTCATGCAAGAGGAAGATTTATTTTATGCCTAAGGAAAAATAATATTATAATATTTCCTATTATAATATTCAAGGTGGTCAGATAAGGTCTAAAGGAGCAACAAGACGACCCAAGAAAAATAATATTATATTATAATATTAAAGGTCTAAAATAAAGACCTAATGTAATTAAATTAATTACCCGGTGTTGTAGGTGAGTTGGAGAGGAGAGGGCAATCCTCCAAGGGAGGTCCCAGGTTCGAATCTCCACCCTTACAAAAAGTTGAATTGGGTATCCAAAATCCAATTGATAATGTTGGTGCAGTAGGGCTGGGTGCGACTCCTAGGTGACTTTGACGGTATAGAACCCCATGTTCAGTCTCTCAGACCAAGGACTCCCCGTAAGGGGATTTTCGCTAAAAAAAAAAATGTAATTAAATTTATTATAATAATTTTATTATAAATTAATTTATAATTTAATTTAATTAACTAAAGGTTAAGGTTACAAGGGCAAGCGATTTAATTTTTATAGCACCAATGTCGATTATTATTCTCATATACCGATGTTCTAAAAGGGATAACACATTGGTATAAGTACCATGTGCCTTGGAAAATCCAAAAAACAATATTCAATCAAAAAATATTTGAGTGCATGTGAAAATTTTGCGATCCACATGAAAGAAGAGGATAAATATTTTTTGCTATGTGGTGGCTATCGAAAGGTTGAAGAGGAGGGATGCTTGGATCCTCATAGCCAACCATGGTGGTTGGGCTAGCGACAAGATACTGTGTGTTTAGGGCGCTAATGAGTAGGAGGTCCCGTGATAAATCCCCAACGGTAGCATTTTTGGTGGCATTCGTGTTTTGGTTTTTGGCACCAAGGCATAAGGATAAAGCACATGAGGCGCTTATTCTTACTAAGGTGAGTTCCTAGCTCACATGGCAATTGGGCCATGACTACGGCACTATGAAAGTGCAAGCGGGAGTTCGAATCCTATCGAGGGCAAAGGTATTTAATTTTTGCAAAAATAAATTTGCTTCGAAGGTTTAATGTTGCATGATTATTTTTGCTATGAGGGAGTTATAAGGTTTTTTAAAGTTATATAATTTATTATGGATTTGATTAATTGAATTGAGATAGGATTTATAAGGTTGAAAAAGAAATTATATTTTATTTTGAGATAAGCTATGATGTATTGATTATGTTGAGGAAAGACATAAGGTGTTTAAAAGAAGATTATTGTGGTTATTTTCTTTAAACAAATTGTTGGCTTATATTTTGAAGTGTGGATATTATAAGGTGTAATTGAGAGTTGATATTTTGTATGGTGAAATATTTTGAGGGATTATTTGAATGACATTTTTGAAGAGGTTTTTGCTATCTAACCTTTGATATTGGCAAAGAGGGTGATTTTGATTGAGACAGGTTTTAAGGTCAATTCTCCATCAAACAAAAGGAATGGGCACATCTTCCTTGTAAGTGATTGTTGGATGTTGTGAATGCTAATTTGGAGTGAAAAGGATTGTTTGATAAGCATTATTGATTTTGGTTTTGAGATATTCAATATTTACTGATGTGGATTTCTAGAATGAAAGTTGATACTAGAAACCTTGTTTGATAAGCATTGTTGGAAATATTGAGTAAGTTTTCATATGCTTGACTAGGGTTTATGAAATATCATAAGTATCATTGTTATGTGAAGTTGAGAATAATATTGAACTAGGGTTTGTGAAATATCATGAGTATCATTGTTATGTGAAGTTGAGAACAATCTTGAACTAGGGTTTGTGAAAGATCATGAGTATCATTGTTATGTGAGGTTTGTTTGATAAGTATTATTGACTAAGATTTCATTGAGTGATTGGTTGAGTGGATTTGATTAAGCTTAGTTGATTGGAAGTGTTGGAGTGATAGTTCAAGTTCTATGATTTTTTTTTATATTCTGATTTGATTTGGAAGAGAGTTTAAAATTGATTGAGTTTTTGTGAGTGTGAAACATATTGAGTCTCTAACCATTCTCTATATGTTTATGTGGTTAAGAACAAGAAGTTTTCTATGATAGATTGAGTTGATTTGAATAATCTATTGTTAAATCTTGAGAGCAGATTTGAGTAAGTCCTAGAGTGGACTTAGCGTTAAATTTGTGTGATATTTTGTGGAAGCTTATAATAAAATTGGACAAGTTATAGTGAGGACTTGTTGAGAATATTTGTGGTAAGTCTTGGTGAAGAATTTTTGAGTGGATTGGACAAGTTCTAGTGAGGACTTGTTGAGAAGATTTGATGCAATTCTTGGTGAAGACTTGTTGAGCATATTGGTCAAGTTCTTCAGAGGACTTGTGGATAGATTTGAGGCAATTCTTTGAGAGGACTTGAGAGCAAATTTGATTGATTTATTTGTTCAAACCTTGAGTTAAGGTTTAGGATAGATCTAGTAGAGTTTATTTATTGATTTGTTCAAACATTGAGTTAAGGTTTGGGATAGATCTAGTAGAGTTGATTTGTGATTGGATCAAGATTTTTGTTAAGGCTTGAGGATAGATTTGAGGATGGATTTTGGTGCAAATTTGAGGATCGGTTTGTGCCAAATAAAAGACATATATTGAGATGATTTATGCTATACCGAAGGACTGTGTTTAGTGTAGATCATAGATAGATATTGAGAAAATTTGTGCCAGATCGAAGGACTGTGTTTAGTGCATATTTGAGACAAATATTGAGCATATTTGTGCTAGACAAAAAGATTGTGTTTAGTGTAGATTTGATATAGGGCTAAGAGTAAGCTTTGGAGGTGATAGAGTAGAGGACATTAGTCTCGAGTGGATAGAGATCCATTAGCTAGGATAGTGAGGAAATAGATCTTATTAGTGAGGATAGAGTCTTTAGTAGAGAGAGATCCACAAGCTTGTGCAGTGGAGGTAGTAGTATTCTAGAGGATCACCAACCAAAGTAGAGGAGAAGGAGTTCTCCTATGGATAGAGATCCATGAACCAGCTAAGGGGATTGATGTCTCTTATGGATAGAGATCAACTAACTTGATTAGGGAATTGGTGTCTCCTTTGGACAGAGGTTCATAAATATTGTAATAGGGAAATGATTACCAAGAGATTTGTTAAGAAAATTTTAGTGAAATCTTTTCTCCGTGGAGTAGCCCACATTGGGTGAACCACGTTAAATTGATATCTCTATTATGTGTGGTTATTTATGCATTGATTTAATTATTGTTGTTGATATTTTTATTGATATATATGCATAATGTTGTTTGGGAAAGAAAAGTAAAAAGTGATCTTATATTGTTCACCTCCCGTATCAGTATAAGCTTGTGTTCTTAAATTGGTATCAGAGTGGGTTCCTTCGAAAGAGTTTAATAGCTTCAAGAAAAATATTTTAAGAATATAGATGGATTATCATAATGGATCTTCAGGGAATTCAACATGATTTTTTTATGGGAATAATAATGTGCTTTGGAGTATGAAAATTAAGATTCACCTAATGGCATTTGGAAATGAAATATACTAAGTAGTTGAGAATGGATACATACCACCGACTACTCCACCTAGAGATAAATATGGTAAGCTCCTACATCTGAATGATTCAAAGGCAATGAATTATTTTTTAAAGGGTTTGCATGAAACAAATTTTATAAATATTATGCATTGCACATCAAAAAATGAAATTTGGGATAAGTTGAAAGATGTCTATGAGGGATATAAAAATGTCAAGAGGGTAAAGTTGCAAAAATACAAGAGAACATTTGAAGACCTAAATATGAAGGAAGAGGAAAACATTGCTGAATTTCTACTTCATGTGGATGAGGTTATTAACTCCATGCAAGTACTTAAGATTAAGGTTGAAGAAACAGATGTTTGTGATAATATTATAAGGTCACTTCCAAAAAGGTATAGTGAAAATATTTCAGGTATAGAAGATTCAAAAGATATTGAAATTTTGACAAGGGATTAATTACATGGAATTCTCACAACTTTTGAGATGAGAATAAAAGAGGAACCTATTCCCTATAAAGAAGTAGCCTTCAAATTTACTAAGAAGATAAATGGTAAGAAGTCATATTCAATCAATGAGTCATCCAATGATGAAGAAGCAAATTATGGTAGAAGGATCAAGGACTCGAGAAATTATAAAGGTACAAAATCAATTAGATGTTTCAATTGTGGAAAATATGGTCACTATGCATTTGATTATCTAGATACTGGAAATAATAATGATAAAGAAAAAGAGGATCATAAGAACAAGAAAATAGGAAAACACAGGTACCAAAAGAAAAGCAGGTATGAGCAAAAAAAGCAAGGAAATAAATTCTTCCAAAGGCATAAGAAGATTTTTTATGTAGAAAAGGTAGGTAAGAGTTCAAGTGATAGTGATGACAGGTCATCAGATAATGAAGAAGATGAAATTATATTTCTAGCAGAAGAAAGAGATGATGTTAGGAAAAGCGCATCAATGATTCTCAAATGTTTTAGGTGTGGTAACTTTGGCCATATTGAAGATAGATGTACAAGGAATGGATTATGTTTCAGTGATGATGAATATGAAGATACGCTTGAAGGTCCATAAGAGGAAAGTATTATTATGGCAATAGAAGAAGAAGGAAGTACTTCTAGTGGAAATAAATTAGAAAGGAACCTTGAGGTAAAAAAACAAAGGAATACTCAGAGAAAGGAGAATTTGATCTTGAGGGTGAGCTCATTTCTTCCATTGATGCATTAAGAGAGGTAAGAAAGTAGATCTCAAAACTAAATATTCAATTTCAAGAATGTGATGAAGAGAAAGGAAATCTTATAGAGAATCTAACCAACTCAATAGCCAAGACAAGGAAATTCAAAAAGAAGTTAGAAGCAAATGTTTTAGAATGTGAAAGGTTAGAGCATGTGGTAGATTCACTAAGGAAGGAAGTAAAAGAGTCTAAGGATAAATTACACAAGTTTGGTAGAATCTCAAAATATGGAAATTTTAGAAACATGTAGCTTTTTCAAGGGTATTGCTACTCTTGTAATGAGTTTGGTCACAAGGCTGTGAATTGTAGGGTTCATGATAGAAATGGATATGGGCTTCACCAAGAGAAACCCAAATACATTTGCACCTTAAAGAAATAACAACATTTATTGTTATAAGTGCAATAATGATGGGCATACAACAAGGTGGTGTAGAGCAAAAATTCTAGAGACAAGCAGGGACATGAATATTTAGAGGAATCAAAAGGATCAGTTGAGGAAGAAAGTTGACAAAGGTAAATATCAATGCATGCTGGGAGTAGAGATACTCCCACCCTATAAATAACCACCTCAAGAGGAGGTGGATGAGGGGCTAAGCTAAGAGTATCATTCTTAGCCCTATGCCCCAAAGGTGGCCCTTTGCCATTGATGACAAAGGAGAGAGATTTGAGTTAGGGCGAGAGAATTTAGTCAGGGGGAGCATAAAAAAAAAGGTAAAGAATATGGTAAAAGGAAAATGGGTTGCCATCAATGACAAAGGGGGATATTATTGGAAATATGAGCAAGTTTTGTTGTCATTAATATCAAGAGTCAGTTTCAGTGAGTAGTACAAAAATGAGGTCAAGTGTTCGTTTCCATAAGCAGTGAAAGAGGAAGATTTCTTCTAGGCCTAAGGAAAAATAATATTATAATATTCCCTATTATAATATTCAAGGTGGTCAGATAAGGTCTAAAGGAGCAATAGGAAGGCCCAATAAAAATAATATTATAATATTAAAGGTCTAAAGTAAAGACCTAAAGTAATTAAATTAATTATAATAATTTTATTATAAATTAATTTATAACTTAATTTAATTAACTAACCCTAAGGTTAAAGTTACAAGGGAAAGAGATTTAATTTTTATAGCACTGACGTCGATTATTATTCTCATTCACCGAAGTTCTAAAAGAGATAGCATATTGGTATAAATACCATGTAACTTTGTAAAACCTAAAAAAACTTTGATCAAAAAATATTTGAGTGCATGTAAAAATTTTGCGATCCACATGAAAGAAGAGGATAAATATTTTTTGCTATGTGGTGGCTATCGAAGGGTTGAAGAGGAGGGAGGCTTGAAGCCTCATATCCAACCATGGTGGTTAGGGCTAGCAGCAAGCAGCTGTGTGTTTAGGGCGCTAACGAGTGGGAGGTCCCACGATCAAACCCCGAAGATAGCATTTTTTGTAGCATTCGTGTTTTTGTTTTTGGTTCCAAGGCATAAGGATAAAGTGCACGAGGAGCTTCTGTTAGTCTCACAATGACACTGAGATGGGGGGGTGAATCAGTGTAGCTATTTAAATTCTTAAATCTTCAACTCTTAATGCCGAAACAATGAAAACTTAAAACCCAATAAAGCAAATATAACAAGAGAGCATTCCACAACACACGATGTAACGAGGTTCACCAATTTGGCTACTCCTCAAAAATGACTGCTTGGATTCCCGTCCAAATCCAGCCTTTGCAAAATACCAATTTTACAATCAATTTACCAGCACCCACCGGGAAGGAGCACCAACCCCCGATTTATCCGCACCAACAGAAAGGAGCACCAACCCCTAATTTCTCCTGCACCAACAGAAAGGAGCACCAACCCCTAATTCCAAGCACCAACTTGGACTGCAATTTTGAAACTATAAGATTGACATAAAAATGCCTTCGCTTATACAAGACCCTGACTGGTCTATTGCTAACCCAACCTCTCTCGCTATTCACCAAAACACCACACACTTAAGGCTCTGCTTACTGCACTTTTATGGCTCTCACGGCTCTGCTTAACGCTCTCTTACGACACTCTTCCAATCCCTCTTTTTGTAGCACTTTCACTCTTTTTCAGCAGCACTTTAATTCTCCACACAGACCTCCTTTTATAACAAAGTTTTGACTCTATTTTTAACTTCCATATTTTCGCATGCAACCCGTAATTGGCCTCATAATCGTTGTTCTGACTTTAGTTCACTGTTCTTATTTTAGCCGCATGATTTTTCTCTCGTAACTGCACCTGTAACTATCATACCGACTTCAGTTAACTCTTCTTATTTTAGCTGCATGATTTTCTTCTCATGAATCTACAACTGCCCTTGTAATTGTCGTACTACTTTAGTTAACTGTCACATATCTTATTTTGACTGGGTTCTCTTCTTAGCTCGTGCCAAAGTGACCTGTCATGAAATCGTGACACTTCTGCCTCTTTGTCCTCTTCTTGGATTTCACCCATAAAAACACAACATGTCGCGATATCATGACACTTTCGCCTCCTTGCTACTTTTCTTGGCTTGTACCCACGAAAACACATGTCATGATATCATGACACTTTCGCCTCCTTACTTCTTTTCTTGGCTTGTACCCGTCATGTCACGATATCACGACACTTTTACCTTCTTACTTTCTCTCTCCTCCTTTAGTCAAAATGCGACATGTCGCGATATCGCGACACTTTTTCTCCTTTGCTCTTTCTCTTGCCTTCGAGTCGCGAAAACGTGACATGTCACGATATCATGACACTTTTTCTCCTTTGCACTTTCTCTTACCTTCAAGTCACGAAAATGCGACATGTCGCGATATCGCGACACTTTTTCATTCTCTTCCTTCCTACCCTTTTCAAGTCACGAAAATGCGACATGTCGCGATATCGTGACACTTTTCCTTCTCTTCCTTCCTGCTCTTTTCAAGTCGGAAAATGCAACATGTCACGAAATCGTGACACTTTTTCTTCTCTGCCTTCTTGTCTCTTTTCAAGTCACGAAAATGCAACATGTCGCGAAATCGTGACACTTTTCCTTCTCTACATTCCTCTCTCTTCTCAGTCGTAATGCAACATGTCACGAAATCGTGACACTTTTCCTTCTCTACATTCCTGCTCTTTTCTTCCAATACATGTCACGAAATCGTGACACTTTTTCTACTCTGCCTTCTTCTCTTTTCTCTGCAACATGTCACGAAATCGTGACACTTTTTCTTCCGTACTATCTCTCTTGCAATATGTCATGAAATCGTGACACTTTTTCTACTTGCCTTTTTCTCTTCCAACATGTCACGAAATCATGATAGTTTTTCTTTCTTGCGCTTTCTCTTCGAACATGTCACGAAATCGTGACAGTTTATCTTGCTTGCACTTTCTCTTCGAACATGTCACGAAATCGTGATAGTTTTTCTTTCTTCTCAACATGTCACAATATCGCGACATTTTTCTTTCTTCTCAACATGTCACGATATCGCGACAGTTTTTCTTTCTTCTCAACATGTCACGATATCGTGATAGTTTTTCTTTCTTGCTCAACATGTCGCGATATCGCGATAGTTTTTCTTTCTTGCTCAACATGTCGCGATATCGCGACAGTTTTCTTCCTTGTGATTTTTCTTTTGATTTTTAGCATATGGGCCACTTCGATCTTTTGGAAAATCACTGTACATACTCGAAGAACCTCTTAACTCCTATCCACTGCATCAACCGATCTGTCTGACTGTGTTGACAACAATGACAATACTGTTGTTGCACCTTGCTCAACAATCTCCCCCTTTGGAATTGTTGGCAACACACGTGCAATTTCCTGTAATTCTTCTCCCCCTTTGACAATAATACCAAAGGGCTGCTGCAGACTCCCCCTGAGTCCATGCACAACATTCTCAGGCACACATTATTCTAGTTAGCAAAAATTACAAACATGAGCAAAAAGATAATCAAATATATAAATGCTCCCCCTGAGAATGTGGTCCCGATAGCTAGTCAGTTCTTGGGAAGCGTGACCACTCCCAATTTATTGCGAAGGTACTCAAAAATTTCCTTGGGCAACGGTTTTGTGAAGATATCCACTACTTGCTCTGTAGTTGGGACAAAATCCAACTTAACCTCACCTTCCGCAACTTTCTCCTTCAGAAAGTGATATCGGATAGCAATATGTTTTGTGCGAGAATGCATAACCGGATTCTTTGAGATGTTAATGGCACTGGTGTTATCACACTTAACTGAAATTGGCTCACTGAAGTTAATGCCAAGATCTTTCAGGGTTTGTTTCATCCATAAGACCTACGTACAACACGTAGTTGCTGCAATATATTCTACCTCTACTGTGGATAAGGAGACTGACTCTTGTTTCTTACTGTGCCATGCGACCAACCTGTCTCCAAGATAGAATGCACCTCCACTGGTACTCTTTCTGTCATCGACACATCCTGCCCAATCTGCATCTGAATACGCAATAAGGGTGAAGTCCTTACCTTTCGGATACCATAACCCATACTCCATAGTACCCTTCAGATACCGAAGAATCCTCTTCACTGCTGTCACATGAGTCTCCTTGGGACTAGCCTGAAATCGTGCTACCATGCAAACTGCCTGCAAGATATCTGGTCTGGTAGCTGTCAAATATAGTAGGCTCCCAATCATTGATCTGTACATGGTTTGATCAACATCTGGAGATTTTTCATCCTTGCTCAACTTGCAACCTGTCATCATGGGAGTGCTAACAGGCTTACAATCCTCCATTGTGAACTTTTTTAGCATCTCTTTCACATATTTAACTTGAGAAATAAATATGCCCTTCTCATTTTGATTAACTTGCAGTCCGAGGAAATACGAAAGTTCACCAATCATAGACATTTCAAATTCTTTCTGCATCTTATTTGCTAAATCTTTACACGACTCATCATTGCTACTACCAAAAATGATATCATCTACGTATACAACAAGGACAATGAGATGGCCATTCTCTATTTTGACATACAAATTGCTATCCACCATACCTTTTTTGAACCCTTGTTGAGTAAGATAGTTGTCTAGCCTTGCATACCATGCTCTGGGTGCCTGCTTTCAAGCCATACAATGCTTTCTTCAACTTGCAGACGAAGTTGGGATTATCACCGAGTTGGAAACCATTCGGCTGCTCAATATAGACCTCTTCTTCAAGTTTTCCATTCAAAAATGCTGATTTCACGTCCATTTGATAAACTTTGAAATTCTTGTGAACTCCTAAAGCCAGAAACATTCTAATTGCCTCTAGTCTAGCCACTGGTGCAAAGGTTTCCTCAAAGTCAATACCTTCAACTTGTGCATAGCCTTTACAGACCAATCTTGCTTTATTCCTCACTACCTGTCCATCTTCATTCAATTTGTTTCGAAAAATCCATTTAGTACCGATTATATTTTTATTTGCAAGTCTTGGTACTAACTCCTAGGTTTTGTTTTTCTCGATCTGATCTAATTCTTCATTTATTGTCGTCATCCAACTTTCATCTTTGCTTGCTTCAAGCAACATTTTTGGGCTCAATGTCGGATAATAGAGAGTAGTTACTTACTACTCTTCTTCTTGTCCGAACACCAACTATGGGGTCTCCAATTATTTGCTCTCTAGGATGATTTTTCTCGCAGCTGCATTGTTTTGAATTTCTTGTTTTCTTCCTCTTCTGAATCACTACTTAAATCATCTGAGTCAATTTTTTGTTTCTTTTTCGTTTCCTTTTCCTCATCTCCTTCAATAACCTCTTCATAAATTGGGTAGTTTTCTTCATAGCTTATTTCTCGTTCCCTACCTTCATCAACTTTAACATCGACACTCTCCACAATTTTCTTTAGCCTCTTGTTGTAGCATGTGTAGGCTTTGCTTTTTGTCGAATAGCCAAGAAAAATACCTTCATCAACTCTATCTTCAAACTTACCAAGATTATCTTCAGTTCTTTTGATGTAACACTTGTTGCCAAAAACTTTAAAGTATCTTGTTGTTGCCTTTTTACCGAACCACAGCTCATACGGAGTTTTGCTTTCATGCGTCCTCAACATGCACCTATTTTGGATGTATACCGTAGTATGGACTGCCTCTTTCCAAAATCTATCTGCTATTTTGCTCTCAGTCAACATAGTCCGTGCCATTTCCTGCACTGTCCTGTTCTTTCTTTCTACCACACCATTCTGCTGAGGTGTCCTTGCTGCTGAAAACTGTCTCCTAATCCCATATTTTTCACAGTACTCTGCAAACTCCTCTGAAATGAACTCTCCTCCTCTATCTGATCTTAAACATTTAATCCTTTTTCCTGTTTGATTCTCAACTTGTTTTTTGAAAATCTTGAACATCTCAAAGGCATCCGATTTAAGCTTCAAAAATAGTACCCATGTCATCCTCGGAATAGTCATCTATGCACAACATAAAGTATTTGTCACCATTTATGCTTTGCGTTCTCATGGGTCCACATAAATCAGTATGTATTAGTTCTAAAGGTTTGCTTGTGAAGTACTCTTTTGTTTTAAATGTGGCTCTAGTTTGCTTCCCCTTTTGGCATGAAGCACAAATGCTATTTAATGGTTTGCCAATGGTGGGAATATCTCTCACTACCCTTTTTGAGCTGATTTTTACTAGATTGTCAAAACTGATATGACCGAGCCTCTTGTGCCACAACCAATTTTCTTCTTCCTGTCCAATCAAGCACGCTCCTTCTGAAGTCTCTGAGAGAGTATACAAGGTTGCCAGATGTCCTTGATCCAGTTGCTATCAACTTTCCATAGTTTGTTGTTCTGACTTCACAACCCCGCTTCTTGAAAATTACTTCATGACCTCTGTCACAAATCTGACTTACGCTTAACAAGTTATGCTTCAGACCAATCACAAACAAGACTTCTTTTGACTTGATTTTTCCATCACTGATCTTAACTGATCCTTTGCCAACTATCTTAGCTCCATCATTATTTCCAAATTTTACAGAACCACCTTCATATTTCTGTAACTTCTCAAATTTTTGTTTGTCACCTGTCATATGACTGGAGCATCCACTATCAAGTATCCATGGTGCAGATTTGTTCTGTGCTTTAAATGTTGTCTGTACGATCAAGGATTCCTTTTCTTCCTTGGGTCGCTCCTTTTCTTTCCACTCTAGTTTGATTACAGTTTTGGTCACTTGTTTTGACTTTTCTTTGTCAGTAGCCTGTGCATGTTTTTCGAGAAATTTTCTATTTTGTCTCAAACCATTTGGTTGAAATTTTCTTCCCTGATGTTTATTTGCTGCAAATGTACTTCGACAATTTCTTGCAATGTGCCCAAAATTATGATAGTTATAACATTCTACTGCATAATCCATCAACGGTGAAAAAACATTTCTACTGGTAAAGTTCCTTTGTCCTACATTATACTTGCAATCTGAAATCTTATGTCCATAACCATTGCATTTAAAACAATAACTAGAAAAGGAATGAGTGAACCTGGGTGATGGTCTTTGCCATTTTGTAGTGGGAGCCATAAATCTTCTTCTCCTTTGATGAGTGACATTGGTGAATCCATCATTGTCAATACTCCTCTCGTGCCTGGCATTATTGCTTTCTTTAGCATGATTCATTTTTTCTTGATCAACCCTGATCTTATCTTCATTCTTTATGGGTTCTACAGATATGGCCTTTGATCCATTTGATGATTCTCCTTCGACGAAGCCTAAACCAAATTTGATGCCAGTAGTCCTTTGGTTATTTATAATCTTATCCAGCTTCATAGAACTTTCTTCAAGTTTGTGATAACAACTCATTTTTTGATTCATCTCTTCTAGTTGCATCCTTAAACCAACAATCTCTTCTTCTAGCTTGCTGCACTCATCTATTTTCATGGTTAATTGTACTTCGATATCTTCAGATATCTTCTTAAATTTGTCTATCTGTACTTTCAAGCTGGTTATGATTTCATTGTCATCCTCAAGCTTTCTTGAAATTTTCTTATTCTTTTTCCTTTCTATACTCAGCTCTTTAAGTGCAGCGACCAACTCACCTTCCAGATCTACTTCAGCCTCAACCTCAAGTTTTTTATTACATTCCTATTTTTCCTCTATTTTTTCTTCTTCGAATGCCATGAAAAGAGCTTCACCTGTTTCTTCTTCAGAATCCTCACCGGAGTTGTCTTCTGAAGGACTGTCATTCTTGGATATGAAACTTTTCTTCTTGAAGTTGCCTTTTCTAAAATTTGGTTTCTTCTTCCAATCACTTCTTTCTTGGTGTGAACCTTCATCACTTTTGTTTTTCTCATTAAGTGGACATTTAGCTGCAAAGTGCCCAATGCCTCCATAGTTGAAACACTTAAATGGTAGCTTTCCTCTCGTATTTTCCTTTTCCCCTTATTAGTTTTCGAACAAAGTTTGCTTCTGTTTCATCTCGATGTCTCTTCTTCCTCGGATTCTTGTTTTGCTTTTATATTTTTATGTGCTTTAAAAGCAGCTTCTCTGTCTGTGGGTTTAGTTTTTCCTATTCTCATCTCATATGCAGTCAAAGAACCATGCATCTCATCCATACTAAAAGTATTTAGATCTTTAGCTTCTTCTATTGCTGAAACTTTAGAATCAAATCTTTGGGGAAGAGATCTTAGTACCTTTTTCACGATGACAACATCTTCCATTTCCTTGTCGAGTCCTCTAATCGCATTAATGATTCCATTAACTCTCAACATGTATGCCTCTATGTTCTCATCGTCATTCATCTTTAATGCTTCGAACTGAGCTCGATGCGTTTGTAACTTGGCCTCCTTGATCTTGTCGTCTCCTTCATGAATGCTCCTTAGTTTGTCCCACATGTCTTTTGCCATTTTACAACTCATAATCTTTATCAGTTTGCTGTCCACTAAACCGCACATGATAGCATTCTTTGCTTTAGAGTTATTCTCAAATAGTTTCTTATCGACAGCATCGGTTGGAGGAGTGGTGGGTATTGTGTATCCACTGTCTACTGACTCCCAAATGTCGTATCCCAAAGCACACAGATATGTCTGCATCCTGAGTCTCCAAAATGCGTAATTAGTTTCGTCAAACAATGGTGCTTTGTTTGATGAGAATCCTTCACCACCTGCCATTGTCTCACTTCCAAGATCACCTTAGCCGATTAAGCTTGTTCAAGAACTTGGCTCTGATACCAATTGTTAGTCTCACAATGACACCGAGAGGGGGGTGAATCAGCTGTAGCTATTTAAAAACTTAAATCTTCAACTCTTAATGCCGAAACAATGAAAACTTAAAACCCAATAAAGCAAATATAACAAGAGAGCATTCCACAACACACGATGTAACGAGGTTCACCAATTTGGCTACTCCTCAAAAATGACTGCTTGGATTCCCATCCAAATCCAGCCTTTGCAAAATACCAATTTTACAATCAATTTACCAACACCCACTGGAAGGAGCACCAACCCCTGATTTATCTGCACCAATAGAAAGGAGCACCAACCCCTAATTTCTCTGCACCAACAGAAAGGAGCACCAACCCCTAATTCCAAGCACCAACTTGGACTACAATTTTGAAACTATAAGATTGACATAAAAATGCCTTCGCTTATACAAGACCCTGACTGGTCTATTGCTAACCCAACCTCTCTCGCTATTCACCAAAACACCACACACTTAAGGCTCTACTTACTACACTTTTACGGCTCTCACGACTCTGCTTAACGCTCTCTTACGACACTCTTCCAACCCTCTTTTTGTAGCACTTTCACTCTTTTTCAGCAACACTTTAATTCTCCACGCAGACCTCCTTTTATAACAAAGTTCTGACTCTATTTTTAACTTCCATATTTTCGCATGCAACCCGTAACTGGCCCTGTAACTGTCATTCTGACTTTAGTTCACTGTTCTTATTTTAGCTGCATGATTTTTCTCTATAACTGCACCTATAACTGTCGTATGACTTCAGTTAACTCTTCTTATTTTAGCTGCATGATTTTTCTTTGTAATCGCACCTGTAACCACCATACAACTTCGCTTAACTATCACATATCTTATTTCAATTAGGTTCTCTTCTTAGCTCACGCCAAAGTGACTCGTCATGAAATCGTGACACTTTTGCCTCTTTGTCCTCTTCTCGCATATCTCCCGAGAAAACACATGTCACGATATCGTGACACTTTCACCTCCTTGCTTCTTTTCTTGGCTTGTACCCATGAAAACACATGTCGCGATATCACGACACTTTCGCCTTCTTACTTTCTCTCTCCTCCTATACTACATGTCACGATATCGTGACACTTTTTCTCCTTTGCTCTTTCTCTTGCCTTCTAGTCATGAAAATGCGACATGTCGCGATATCGTGACACTTTTTCTCCTTTGCTCTTTCTCTTCCTTCAAGTCACGAAATGCGACATGTCGCGATATCGTGACACTTTTTCATTCTCTTCCTTCCTGCCCTTTTCAAGTCACAAAAATGCGACATGTCGCGATATCGTGACACTTTTCCTTCTCTGCCTTCCTGCTCTTTTCAAGTCGTGAAAATGTGACATGTCGTGATATCGTGACACTTTTTCTTCTCTGCCTTCCTACTCTTTTCAAGTCGCGAAAATGTGACATGTCGTAAAATCGTGACACTTTTCCTTCTCTACATTCTCTCTTGCAATATGTCACGAAATCATGACACTTTTGCTTTATTTCTCTTTTTCTTCTAACATGTCATGAAATCGTGACACTTTTTTTCTATTTCTCTTCTCTTCCACATGTCACGAAATCGTGACACTTTTTCTTCCGTACAATCTCTCTTGCAATATGTCACAAAATCGTGACACTTTTTCTACTTGCCTTTTTCTCTTCCAACATGTCATGAAATCGTGACAGTTTTTCCTTCTTGCACTTTCTCTTTGAACATGTCACGAAATCGTGATAGTTTATCTTGCTTGTACTTTCTCTTCGAACATGTCACGAAATCGTGATAGTTTTTCTTTCTTCTCAACATGTCATGAAATCGCGATAGTTTTTCTTTCTTTCTTCGAACATGTCACGAAATCACGATAGTTTTTCTTTCTTCTCAACATGTCGCGATATCATGATAGTTTTTCTTTCTTGCTCAACATGTCGCGATATCGCGATAGTTTTTCTTTCTTGCTCAACATGTCGCGATATCGCGACAGTTTTCTTCCTTGTGATTTTCTTTTGATTTTTAGCATATGGGCCACTTCGATCTTTTGGAAAATCACTGTACATACTCTGAAGAACCTCTTAACTCCTGTCCACTGCATCAACCGATCTGTCTGACCGTGTTGACAACAATGACAATACTGTTGCTGCACCTTGCTCAACAACTTCTCCTTACTAAGGTGAGTGCCTAGCTCATGTGGAAAGTGGGCCATGGCTAGGGCACTATGAAAGTGCAAATGGGAGTTCGAATCTCGTTGAGGGAAAATGTATTTAATTTTTGAAAAAATAAATTTGCTTCTAATGTTTAATATTGCATGAATATTTTTGCTAGGAGGGAGTTATAAGGTTTTTGAAAGTCAAATATTTTATTGTAGATTTGATAAATTAAATTGAGATATCATTTATAAGGTTGAAAAACAAATTATATTTTATTTGGAGATAAGTTATGATGTATTGAAAATGTGGAGGAAAGAGAAGGTGTTTAAAATAATATTATTGTGGTTATTTTCTTTAAAAAAATTGTTGGCTTATATTTTGAAGTGTGGATATTATAAGGTGTAATTGATAGTTGATATTTTTTATGGTGAAATATTTTGAGGGATTATTTGAATGATATTTTTGAAGAGGCTTTTGCTATATAACCTTTGAGATTGGCAAAGAGGGTGATTGTGATTGAGACAGGTTTTGAGATCAATTCTCCATCAAACAAAAGGTATGGGCACATCTTCCTTGTGAGTTATTTTTGGATGTTGTGAATTCTAAGTTGGAGTGAAAAGGATTGTTTGATAAGCATTGTTGAGTTTTGTTTTGAGATATTCAATATTAATTGATGTGGGTTTTCTGGAATTAAATTTGATATAGAAACCTTGTTTTATAAGCATTGTTGAAAATATTGAGTAAGCTTTCATATGCTTGACTAGGGTTTGTGAAATATCATAAGTATCATTGTTATGTGAAGAGAATAATATTGAACTAGGGTTTTTGTGACAGATCATGAGTATCATTGTTATGTGAAGTTGAAAACAATCTTAAATTAGGGTTTGTGAAAGATCATGAGTATCATTGTTATGTGAGGTTTGTTTGATAAGCGTTGTTGACTAAGATTTTATTGAGTTATTGGTTGAGTGGACTTTATCAAGCTTAGTTTATTGGAGTGTTGGAGTGATAGTTAAAGTTCTGTGAAACAATTTTTTCTATATTCTGACTTGATTTTGAAGAGAGTTTAAAAGTTATTGAGTGTTTGTGAGTGTGAAACATATTGAGTCTCTAATCATTCTCTATATGTTTTTGTGGTTAAGCAAGATAAGTTTTATGTTATGGATTGAGTTGATTTGAATAAGCTATTGTTAAATATTGAGAGCAGATTTGAGTAACTCCTAGAGTGGACCTAAGGATAAATTTGTGTAAGCTTTTATGGAATCTTACAATCATATTGGACAAGTTCTAGTGAGGAATTGTCGAGCAAATTTGAGGTAAGTCTTGGTGAAGACTTGTTGAGAATATTGGACAAGTTCTAGTGAGGACTTGTTGAGAAGATTGGACAAGTTCTAGTGAGTACTTGTTGAGCATATTTGAGGTAAGTCTTGGTGAAGACTTGTTGAGTAGATTTGACAAGTTCTTGAGAGAACTTGTGGACAGATTTGAGGAAAGTATTTGAGAAGACTTGAGAGCAGATTTGATTGCTTTATTTGTTAAAACCTTGATTTAAGGTTTAGGATAGATCTAGCAGAGTTGATTGATTGATCTATTTAAACCTTGAGTTAAGGTTTGAGACAGATCTAGTAGATTTTATTTGTGATTGGATCAAGCTTTGTGTTAAGGCTTGAAGATAGATTTGAGGATAGATTTTGGTGCATATTTTAGGATAGGTTTGTGCCTGATCAAAGATAGATATTGAGAATATTTGTTCTAGACTTAAGGACTGTGTTTAGTGCAGATCAGAGATAGATATTGAGAAAATTTGTGCTAGACTGAAGGATTGTGTTCAGTGTAGATTTGAGACAAAGGTTGAGCAAATTTGTGATAGACCGAAGTGTTGGAAAGAAGAAGACTAGGTATAATTGAATTAAATAGACCTTGCTTAAATAGCAAATATGTACAATCTAATCCATTGGATCATAACTATCTGCACCATGTATTTAGTTGTAGCTAACTCCACATTCTCCACTATACCAAATCCTTCATAGCATCTAACGGTTAGAAAATCATCACCAGAGGTGAGGCATACATATAAAAAATTCATAATTTATGCCATAGATAACTTCACCCTTCTCGCATTTCTCGTAGTGTACTATCGTAGATTGCTGCACCACCGACCAATTTTATCGCTTCCATGCCAAGTGTGATATGTGCAATAATAAGCATGGCAGTATATCTTGAGATAGAAATTTAGTCGATTGTTACAATACTTACATAGCACCTTTGAAGAATGTGCATAGTATCATCTATCTAAAGCAGGTAAGTTTCATAAAAAATAGATACTTTCTTATTTTTTGCCATGTCACCTAGTCAAACACCATCACCCAGATATGGGTGTGTGGAATATCCCATGCCCACTGTGATTCCTATAATTATGATGTGATCATGCCATCAGGGTGGGGTTCCATAAAATTGCATTACCAACATGTGCTCGACATAAAAAACAATGGCAACCAAAGCCTTACACAAAAATTGGGATAAGGCTCGATCTTGTTAAAAAAAAACTTTATCGAGAGGCGTGCCCAAAAAAATGGATTCTCTGTCAAGTCGCACCACTTGGCGTCATTCCTAGAAAAAAAAAATATTGTCGTGCCACCGTATGGAAAATAAAAACCATCGAACCTTGAACCACGTCACTAGAGCATAGTTTGCACCGATGTTACAACAATGTCTCTCTATTAGAGTGGGCTCATAACTACTTCAAACCTTACCTTGTTCAAATCATCACCAACGGGGCTCATCATGACGTCCATCACCAACCATATAAGGGTACCCATCCAAATAGGATCCTTCCATAAAAGAAAAAAATGATCTCCAGAATACACCATGAATATTTGAACTTGCGTTGTAGAAGACTTAACACAGGACAATGTTTGTGAGGTCAAAAAAAGTTTGCTCACTACAAAAAAATTTGGGCTGCAACATGATTTGTTTTCTCTGGACCAGCAATAGTGGCACCATTCTACAAATACCTAAAACAAGAAAAATAACCTCCCAAATAATTTTTTAACCATCTGGTTTCTGATCCATCAAAAATATGAAGAGCATACTCCCTCGGTAAAAAATTGGAGGAAAAAAAGAAAAAAAATAGGGGGGATTTCCATGAGGGAAATCCCCCCATGAGGAAAAGCTCCTCAGGCTCATAGGGTAGGGAAAGCCTGCTCTAATACCATGTTGGAAAAAGTACTTGGTATTATTGAATGAAATAGACCTTTCTTAAATTGCAAAGATGTACAATCTGATCCATTGGATCATAACTAACTCTAATCTCAGCCACAAAAATTTATCCTAGTAACAACTTAGGATATAATATATTATTCCAACATGAAGGACTATGTTTAGTGCAGATTTGAGACAGACCTGAGAGCAAGCTTTGGAGGTGATAGAGTAGAATATAGTAGTCTCCAGTGGATAGAGATCCATTAGCTAGGGTATTGAGGATAGAAACATTCTGAATGAGGACAAAGTCTTTAGTGGAGAGATATCCACAAGCCAATGCAGTGGAGGTAGTAGTCTTCTAGAGGATCACCAACCAGATTAGAGGAGGAGTTATCCTATGGATAGAGATCCATGAACTAGTTGAGGGGGTTGGTGTCTCCTGTGGATAGAGATCCATAAAGTTGATTATGGTACTGGTGTCTCCTTTGGACAAAGATCCATAAACATTGTAATAGAGAAAGTATTCCTAAGAGATTTTTTGAGAAAATTTTAGTGAAATATTTTCTCTATGGAGTAACCCACATTGGGTGAACCACGTTAAATTGGTGTCTTTATTGTGTGTGGTGATTTGTGCAATACTTTAATTACTATTGTTGATATTACCATTGATATATTGTATAATATTTTTTGTGAAAGAAAATTAAAAAGTGGTCTTATACTGTTCACCCCCATCTCAGTATAAGCTTGTGTTCTTCAATTGGTATCTGAGCGAGTTCCTTAGAAAGAGTTTAATAGCTTGAAGGAAAATCTTTTAAGAACACAAACGAATTCTCATAATGGATATTCAGAGAATTCAACATCATTGTTTTATGGAAACAATTATGTACTTTAGAGTATGAGAATGAAGATTCACCTAATGGCACTTGGGAATGAAATATGGGAAGCAATTGAGAATGGATACATACCACCAGCTACTCCACCTACAAATAAATATGGTAAGCTCCTACATATGAATAATTCAAAGGTAATGAATGGAATTTTAAAGGGTTTGCGTGAAATAGAGTTTATAAATGTTATACATTGCACATCAGAAAAGGAAATTTGGGATAAGTTGAAAGGTATCTATGAGGGAGACAAAAAGTTCAAAAGGGTAAAGTTGTAAAATTACAAGAGAATGTTTGAAGAACTAAAGATGAAGGAAGAGGAAAACATTGTTGTATATCTTCTTCGTGTGGATGAGGTTGTTAAATCCATGCAAGAAATTGGACTTAAGGTTGAATAAATAGATGTTTGTGATAAGATTTTAAGGTCACTTCAAAAAAGGTTATTGGAAATATGAGCAGGTTTTGTTGTCATTGATGTCAAGAAGTCAGCACCAGTGAACGTCAGTTTTAGTGAGCAACATCAGTTTCAGGTTCCGTAATCAAGTGCAAAAGAAAGTTTCCTCCCAGGTGGTCAGATGAGGTTTAAAGGGCAAAAGGAAGGCCCAAGAAAAATAATATTATAATAATTTATTATAATATTAAAGGTGCAAGACCCAGAGATTTAATTAATTATAATAGTTTTATTATAATTTAATTTATAAATTAACTTTAATTAACTTAAGTTAATTGTAAATTAATTATAATTTAATTATAAGTTAATTTATAAATTAATTAAGCTAACCCTAAGGTTAGGGCCACAAGGGAAATTGTTATTATTTGGAGCACCGACGTCATTGATTTTCCCCCATCCACCGACGTGGGAGAGAGGGAGGCATATGGTATAAATACCATAGCCTTTGCCTCATAACAAGGCAAGTCTTGGACATTACTTTGCATGCGAACTCTCTACGGAAGCAAAATAATTTATGAGCATAAGCTAAGGTTGGTTGCCCCAAAAATTGTGGAAGTCCAAGCGTGAAAGGCAAAAAGACAAACTCTTCAGCATTGGCCCAACGACGAATCCGAGGCGTGCACGTGTTTCAAAGGTTTGCGTTCGATCTTCATCGATGATGGTGGAGAAGAGCCTTTTGGCTCTTGGTGCACGAAGGAGAGTCAAAGCGCAGTTGGCGCATTTGACTCCCACGTGAGCTTGTAGCTCACATGGCTAGGGAGCCGTGACTAAGGCGCTTGGAGTGGTGAGGTTAGGTGTTCGAAACCCACCGAAAGTGTTTTGTTGGGCTAAATAAGGTATGCGTCGATTTTGATTCTCTTGCTAAGGTTGTAATTTTGGAGGTTGCTTTGCTGTGAAAAATAAAGGTTGATTAAAGTTTTTGAGGGAGATATAAGGGTATTAAAAATTAAATATTTGATTTTAATTTTTTGGTGATTAGAGTTTATGAAGTTGGAGATTATAAGGTGTATAAGGACTTTGCTATACTTGTTGTTAAATGTAGTGTTATGGTGAAATTATTAAATTGAATATTGTGAGTTTGGAGATTATAAGGTGTACAAAAGGATTTGTTATTTTGTATGAAAAATAATCTTTGAGAAAATTATTTTGTGGAGATCTTGAGAGAGGTTGTGGTAACCTAACCCTAGTGTTGGTAAAGAAAATTTTGATTGTGGTTAAGACAGGTTTTGAAGACATATCTCCATCAAAATAAAAGGTATGGGTAAATCTTCCTTGTGAGAAAAATATTGTTGGATTGGATGTTGTGAATGCTAAGTTGGAGTGAAAAGGATTGTTTGGTAAGCATTGTTGAGTTTGATTGTTAAAGGTTTTTCTGAGTAAGAGTTGATGATAAAAACCTTGTTTGATAAGCATTGTTGGAAATATTGAGTAAGCTTTCATATGCTTGAACTAGGGTTTGTGAAAGAACATGAGTATCATTGTTATGTGAAGTTGTGAACTATCTTGAACTAGGGTTTGTGAAAGATCATGAGTATCATTATTATGTGAGATTGTTTGATAAGCATTGTTGGAAATAATTGAGTGAGTGATTCATATGCTTGGACTAGGGTTTGTAAGCAAGAAAGTATTTCATTGAGTGATTGATTGAGTGGAGTTGATTGAGCCTAGTCAAGTGGAAGTGTTGAAGTGATAGTTCTAATTCTATGAAACAAATTGTTCTATATTCTAAATTGATTTGAGAAAGAGGTTGGAAGTGATTGAGTGTTTGTGAGTGTGAAGCATATTGAGTCTCTAACAATTCTCTATATGTTTATATGGTAAAAAGAGAGATTGAAAGTGATTGAGCATTGTTGTGAGTGTGAAGCATATTGAGTCTCTAAAAATTCTCTATATGTTTATGTGATATTGGACAAGTTCTAGTGAGGACTTGTTGAGCAGATTTGAGGTAAGTCTTGGTGAAGACTTGTTGAGTAGATTGGACAAGTTCTAGTGAGGACTTGTTGAGAAGATTTGAGGTAAGTCTTAGTGAAGACTTGTTGAGTAGATTTGAGGTAAGTCTTGGTGAAGACTTGTTGAGCAGATTGGACAAGTTCTAGAGAGGACTTGTGGATAGATTAGTGTGAGATTTTGTGGAAGCTTACAATGTAGATTTGAGACAAGTCTTTGAGAAGACTTGAGAGCAGAGTTGATTGATTGATTTGTTCAAACCTTGAGTTAAGGTTTGGAGCAGATATAGCAGAGTTGATTTGTGATTGAGTCAAGCTTTGTGTTAAGGCTTGAGGATAGATATTGAGAAGATTTGTGCTAGACCGAAGGATTATGTTTAGTGTAGATTTGAGGATAGATTTTGGTGTAGATTTGAGGATAGGTTTATGCCAGACCAGAGATAGATATTGAGTAGATTTGTGCTAGACCGAAGGACTATGTTTAGTGTAGATTTGAGATAGAGCTGAGAGTAAGCTTTGGAGGTGATAGAGTATAGAGGATGATAGTCTCCAGTGGATAGAGGTCCATTAGCTAGGGTAGTGAGGATAGGTCTTCTGAGTGAGGACAAGAGTCTTCAGTGGATAGAGATCCATTAGCCAGTGTAGTGGAGGCAGCAGTTCTTCTAGAAGATCACCAACTAGAGCAGAGGAGAAAGGAGTTCTCCTATGGATAGAGATCCATAAACTAGCTAAGGATATTGGTGTCTCCTATGGATAGAGATCCATGAACTTGATTAGGGGATTGGTGTCTCCTTTGGAAAGAGGTCCATAAACATTGTAATAGGGAAAGGTTTCCCAAGAGATTTGTTGAGAAAATTTTAGTGAAATATTTTCTCCGTGGAGTAGCCCACATTGGGTGAACCATGTTAAATTGGTGTCTCTATTGTGTATGGTGATTTGTGCATTGCTTTGATTACTATTATTGATATTGCTATTGATACATTGCATAATATTGATTGGGAAAGAAAAAGTAAAAAGTGGTCTTATACTGTTCACCCCCCTCTCAGTATAAGCTTGTGTTCTTCAATTGGTATCAGAGTGGGTTCCTTCGAAAGAGTTTAACAGCTTGAAGGAAAATCTTACAAGAACACAAATGGATTCTAAGAGTGGATCCTCAGATAATTTAGCACCAGTGTTTGATGGAAGTGATTATGTATTTTGGAGTATGAGAATGAAGATTCACCTGATGGCACTTGGCAATGAAATATGGGAAGCAGTTGAAAATGGATACACACCACCAACTACTCCACCTACAGATAAATATGGTAAGCTTCTACATCATTACAATTCAAGAGCAATGAATGCAATTTTGAGAGGTTTGCATAGAACAGAGTTTGTTAAGGTTATGCATTGCAAATCAGCAAAAGAAATTTGGGATAAGTTGCAAGGCATATATGAAGGAGATAAAAAGGTCAAAAAGGTAAAGTTGTGAAATCTCAAGGGACAATTTGAAGATCTAAAAATGAAGGATGAGGAAAACATTAGTGCTTATCTACTTCATGTAGATGAGGTTGTTAACTCCATGCAAGGACTTGGACTTGAGGTTCAAGAATCTGATGTTTGTGATAAGATCTTAAGATCACTCCCAAAAAGGTTTAGTGAAAATATTTCAGCTATAGAGGAATCAAAATATGGTGATATTTTGACAAGGGATGAATTACTTGGCATTCTTACAACTTTTGAGATGAGAACAAAAGAGGAACCTAATATCTGGAAAGAAGCAACCTTCAAAGCTACTAAGAAGACAAAGGGTAAGAAGTCAGATTCAAGCAATGAGTCATCCAGTGATGAAGAAGCAAATTATGGTAGAAGGAACAAGGATCCAAGAAGATTTAAAGATATGAAATCTATTAGATGTTTCAATTATGGAAAGTATGGTCACTATGCAACTGATTTTCAAGAAGCTAGAAATAGCAATGATGAAGAAAAATAGGATCATAAGAACAGGGAATCAGAAAAATATAAGTACCAAAAGAAAAGCAGGGATGGTCAAGGCAAGCAAGGAAAGAAGTTCTTCCAAAGATAGAAGAAGAGTTTCTATGCAGACAAGGCAAGTAAGTACTCAAGTGATAGTGATAATAGTTCCTCAGATAATGATAAATATGAAGTTCTATTTCTAGAAAAAGAAAAGGAAATGGTTAGGAAAAGGTCACCAATAATCCTCAAGTGTTTTAGATGTGGTAACTTTGGTCATCTTGAAGATAGTTGTACAAAGAGTGGTTTCAGTTTCAGTGATGATGAATATGAAGATACACTTGAAGGACCAGAAGAGAATCTTCTAATGGCATTAGAAGAAGAAGGAGGTGATCCTATAGAAGACAAGTCAGAAAAGAATGAAGATGTTTTCAAAGGTAAACAAATAGAGGAAGAATAAAAAATAGGAGAAGTTGATCTTGAAGGTGAACTTATTCATGCCCTTGATGCATTAAAGAAGGTAAGAAAGCAAAACTCCCAACTTAAGCTTCAGTTTCAAGAATGTGATGAAGAGAAAGGAAAGCTTATAGAGGATCTAAATAAGTCAATGGCTAAGACAAGGAAGTTTAAAGATAAGTTAGAAGCAAAGGTCTTAGAATGTGAAAGGTTAGAACATGAAGTGGCTCTACTAAGGGAAGAAGTAAAAGAGTCTAAGGATAGGTTACACAAGTTTGGAAGGAGCTCAAAGATCATAGATAAGATGATCAAGGTACAAAGATGGTCAAAAAACAAAATAGGTCTTGGTTTTGAATAGGTACAAAAGAAACAAGGAGAGGAGTCAACCTCAAGTTCTGAAGAAGAAGAAACTTTAGAAGAAGAGAGTGTAAGAGAGAGTGAGACTTCTGAGGATGAGTTGGACAACAGAAAGTTCAACAAGGAAAGGAACAATGCACAAAAGAGGAACAGATGGAACAGGAACCAACACAGGGTAAAAGAGACTAAGAGACCAATGAGGTCAAGGCAAGGTAGTTTCAATGGATGATGCTTCTCATGTCACAGGTTTGGGCACAAAGCTTCTCAGTGCAGGACACATGAAAGACAAGAATATGGAAGTTTCAGAAATAGGTAACTTTTTCAAGGGTATTGCTACTCTTGTAATCAGTTTGGTCACAAGGCAATGAATTGCAGGGTTCATGACAGGAATAGATATGGCTTCACCAGAAGAAATCCCAAGATATTTGCACCTCCAAGGAATAATAACATTAAGTGTTATAAGTGCAATAATGATGGACATACAACAAAGTGGTGTAGAGAAAAAATTCTAGAGACAAGCAAGAACATGAATAGTCAGAGGAATCAGAAGGACCAGATGAGAAGGAAAGTGGACAAAGGTAAAGATCAATGCATGTTGGGAGTAGAAATACTCCCACCCTAGAATTAACCACCTCAAAAGGAGGTGGGGGAGGGGCTAAGCTAAGAGTTTCATTCTTAGCCCCGAGCCCCAAAGGTGACCCTTTGCCATTGATGTCAAAGGGGGAGAGATTTGAGTAAGGGGGAGAGATTTGATTTAAGGGGAGAGCATTGAGTCAAGGGGAGAATAGTTTCCAGGGGAGAAGAAAAGAAAAAGGTTAAGGAAATGGTAAAAGGTAATTGGGTTGCCATCAATGACAAAGGGGGATATTGTTGGAAATATGAGCAGGTTTTGTTGTCATTGATGTCAAGAAGTCAACACCAGTGAACGTCAGTTTCAGTGAGCAACATCAATTTCAGGTTCCGTAATCAAGTGCAAAAGAAAGTTTTCTCCCAGGTGGTCAGATGAGGTTTAAAGGGCAAAAGGAAGGCCCAAGAAAAATAATATTATAATAATTTATTATAATATTAAAGGTGCAAGACCCAGAGATTTAATTAATTATAATAGTTTTATTATAATTTAATTTATAAATTAATTTAATTAACTTTTAAAGTTATTAAGTTAATTGTAAATTAATTATAATTTAATTATAAGTTAATTTATAAATTAATTAAGCTAACCCTAAGGTTAGGGCCACAAGGGCAATTGTTATTATTTGGAGCACTGATGTCATTGATTTTCCCCCATCCACTGACGTGGGAGAGAGGGAGGCATATGGTATAAATACCATAGCATTTGCCTCATAACAAAGCAAGTCTTGGACATTATTTTGCATGTGAACTCTCTATGGAAGTGAAATAATTTATGAGCATAAGCTAAGGTTGGTTGCCCCAAAAATTGTGGAAGTCCAAGCGTGAAAGATGAAAAGACAACCTCTTCAGCATTGGCCCAATGATGAATCCGAGGTGTGCACATGTTTCAAAGGTTTGTGTTCGATCTTCACTAGCGATGATGGAGAAGAGCCTTTTGGCTCTTGGCGCACGAAGGAGAGTCAAAGCGCAGTTGGCGCATTTGACTCCCACGTGAGCTTGTAGCTCACGTGGCTAGGGAGCCATGACTAAGGCACTTGGAGTGGTGAGGTTAGGTGTTCGAAACCCACCAAAAGTATTTTTTTGGGCTAAATAAGGTATGCATCGATTTTGATTCTCTTGCTAAGGTTGTAATTTCGGAGGTTGCTTTATTATGAAAAATAAAGGTTGATTAAAATTTTTGAGGGAGATATAAGGGTATTAAAAATTAAATATTTGATTTTAATTTTTGGTGATTAGATTTTATGAATTTGGAGATTATAAGGTGTATAAGGACTTTGCTATACTTGTTGTTAAGTGTAGTGTTATGGTGAAATTATTAAATTGAATATTGTGAGTTTGGAGATTATAAGGTGTACAAAAGGATTTGTTATTTTGTATGAAAAATAATCTTTGAGAAAATTATTTTGTGGAGATCTTGAGAGAGGTTGTGGTAACCTAACCCTAGTGTTGGTAAAGAAAATTTTGATTGTGGTTAAGACAGGTTTTGAAGACATATCTCCATCAAAATAAAAGGTATGGGTAAATCTTCCTTGTGAGAAAAATATTGTTGGATTGGATGTTGTGAATGCTAAGTTGGAGTGAAAAGGATTGTTTGGTAAGCATTGTTGAGTTTGATTGTTAAAGGTTTTTTTGAGTAAGAGTTGATGATAAAAACCTTGTTTGATAAGCATTGTTGGAAATATTGAGTAAGCTTTCATATGCTTGAACTAGGGTTTGTGAAAGAACATGAGTATCATTGTTATGTGAAGTTGTGAACTATCTTGAACTAGGGTTTGTGCAAGATCATGAGTATCATTGTTATGTGAGATTGTTTGATAAGCATTGTTGGAAATAATTGAGTGAGTGATTCATATGCTTGGACTAGGGTTTGTAAGCAAGAAAGTATTTCATTGAGTGATTGATTGAGTGGAGTTGATTGAGCCTAGTCAAGTGGAAGTGTTGAAGTGATAGTTCTAATTATGTGAAATAAATTGTTCTATATTCTGAATTGATTTGAGAAAGAGGTTGGAAGTGATTGAGTGTTTGTGAGTGTGAAACATATTGAGTCTCTAACAATTCTCTATATGTTTCTGTGGTAAAAAGAGAGATTGAAAGTGATTGAGCATTGTGGTGAGTGTGAAGCATATTGAGTCTCTAACAATTCTCTATATGTTTCTATTGTAGAGAGATATTTAAAGTAAGTCTTGGTGAAGACTTGTTGAGTAGATTGGACAAGTTCTAGTGAGAACTTATTGAGCAGATTTAAGGTAAGTCTTAGTGAAGACTTGTTGAGTAGATTTGAGGTAAGTCTTGGTGAAGACTTGTTGAGCAGATTGGACAAGTTCTAGAGAGGACTTGTGGATAGATTAGTGTGAGCTTTTGTGGAAGCTTACAATGCAGAGTTGAGACAAGTCTTTGAGAAGACTTGAGAGCAGATTTGATTGATTGATTTGTTCAAACCTTGAGTTAAGGTTTGGAGCAGATCTAGCAGAGTTGATTTGTGATTGAGTCAAGCTTTGTGTTAAGGCTTGAGGATAGATATTGAGTAGATTTGTGCTAGACCGAAGGACTATGTTTAGTGTAGATTTGAGGATAGAGTTTGGTACATATTTGAGGATAGGTTTATGCTAGACCAAAGATAGAGATTGAGCAAATTTGTGCTAGATCGAAGGATTATGTTTAGTGCAGATTTGAGATAGAGTTGAGAGTAAGCTTTGGAGGTGACAGAGTATAGAGGATGATAGTCTCCAGTGGATAGAGGTCCATTAGCTAGGGTAGTGAGGATAGGTCTTCTGAGTGAGGATAGGAGTCTTCAGTGGATAGAGATCCATTAGCCAATGTAGTGGAGGTAGTAGTTCTTCTAGAAGATCACCAACCATAGCAGAGGAGAAAGGAGTTCTCCTATGGATAGAGATCCACGAACCCAGTAGAGGAGATTGGTGTCTCCTATGGATAGATATCCATGAACTTGATTAGGGGATTGGTGTCTCCTTTGGACAGAGGTCCATAAACATTGTAATAGGGAAAGGTTTCCCAAGATATTTGTTGAGAAAATTTTAGTGAAATATTTTCTCCATGGAGTAGCCCACATTGGGTGAACCACGTTAAATTGGTGTCTCTATTGTGTATGGTGATTTGTGCATTGCTTTGATTACTATTATTGATATTGCTATTGATACATTGCATAATATTGATTGGGAAAGAAAAAGTAAAAAGTGGTCTTATACTTGTTCACCCCCCTCTCAGTATAAGCTTGTGTTCTTCAAAGGTATAGTGAAAATATTTTAGCTATAGAAGAGTCAAAAGATATTTAAATTTTTTAAATGTATGAATTACATGGAATTCTCATAATTTTTGACATGAGAATAAAATAGGAACCTATTCCCAAAAAATAAGCATCCTTCAAAGTTACTAAGAATACAAGGGGTGAGTAGTCAGATTCAAGCAATGAATCATCCAATGATGAAGAAGCAAATTATGTTAGAAGGAGAAAGGAATCGATAAAGAATAAAGGTACAAAATTAGTTAGATGTTTCAATTGTGGAAAATATGGTCACTATGCATCTGATTGTCTAGAGGCTGAAAATAGCAATGATGAAGAAAAATAGGATCATAAGAACAAGGAAACAGGAAAACACAGGTACCAAAAACAAGCAGGGATGAACAAAACAAGCAAGGAAAGAAATTATTCCAAAGGCATAAGAATATTTTTTATGCAGACAAGGTAGGTAAGATTTCAAGTGATAGTGATGACAGGTCATCATATAATGAATAAGATGAAATTCTATTTCTAGCAAAAGAAAAATATGATGTTAGAAAAAGGGCACCAATGATTCTCAAATGTTTTAGGTGTGGTAACTTTGGCCATATTGAATATAGATGTACAAGGAATGTATTAAACTTCAGTTATGATGAATATGAAGATACACTTGAAGGTCCAAAAGAGGAAAGTCTTCTTATGGCAATATAAGAAGAAGGAAGTACTTCTAGTGGAAATAAATAAGAAAGGAATGAAGATGATCCTATAGGTAAACAAATAAAGGAATAATTAGAGAAAGGAGAAGTTGATCTTGAGGGTGAGCTTATTTCTACCCTTGATGCATTAATAGAAGTAAGAAATCATAACTCAAATCTCAAGCTTCAATTTCAAGAATGTGATGAAGAGAAAGGAAATCTTATAGATGATCTAACCAACTCAATAGCTAAGACAAGGAAATTCGAAGATAAGTTCGAAGCAAATGTTTTAAAATGTGAAAGGTTAGATCATGAGGTAGCTTCACTAAGGAAGGAAGTAAAAGAGTCTAAGGATAAATTACACAAGCTTGGGAGAATCTCAAAGAACTTGGATAAGATTATCAAGGTACAGATTTCTTCGTCAAACAAAATAGAACTTGGTTTTGAACAAGTACAAAGAAAACAAGGAGAGGAGTCAATCTCAATCTCCAAATAAGAAGAAGATTTATAAGAAGAAAGTATAAGAGAGAGTGAGACTTTTGAGAATGAGTTGGACAATAGAAATATCAACAGGAAAAGGAACAATTCACAAAAGAGGAACAAATGGAACAGGAAACAACAGAGGATAAAAGAGACTAAGAGACCAATGAGGTCAAGACAAGGTAGTTTAAATGGATGATGCTTGTCATGTCACAAGTTTGAGCACAAGGCTACACAGTGCATGACACATGAAATATAGGAATATGGAAATTTCAGAAATAGATAACTTTTTTAAGGGTATTGCTACTCTTGTAATCAGTTTGGTCACAAGGTAGTGAATTTGTAGGGTTCATGACAGAAATGGATATGGCTTCACCAGGATAAACCCCAATACATTTGCACCTTTAAGGAATAATAAAATTAAGTGTTATAAGTGCAATAATGATGGGCATACATAAAGGTGTTGTAGAGAAGAAATTCCAGAGACAAGCAGGAATAGAAATATTCAGAGGAATCGAAAGGATTAGTTTAGGAAGAAAGTGAACAAAGGTAAATATCAGTGCATGTTGGGAGTAGAGATAATCCAACCCTACAAATAACCACGTCAATATGAGGTGGGGGAGAAGCTAATCGAAGAGTATTATTCTTAGCCCCTATCCCCAAAGGTGATCCTTTACCATTGATGACAAAGGAGAGATTTGAGTTAGGAAGAGAGCATTTAGTCAGGGGGAGCAATTTCTTAGGGGGAGTAGAACAGAAAAAGGAAAATAATATGGTAAAAGAAAAATGGTTTGCCATCAATGAAAAATGGGGAGATTTTTGGAAATATGAGCAAGTTTTGTTGTCATTGATATCAAGATTCTATTTTAGTGAGCAATACAAAAAGAAGGAGGTCAAGCATCAGTTTCCATAAGCAGTGTAGGAGGAATATTGCTTCTAGGCCTAAAGAAAAATAATATTATAATATTTCATATTCTAATATTCAAGGTGGTCATATAAGGTCTAAAGGAGCAACAAGAAGGCCCAAGAAAAATAATATTATAATATTATATTATAATATTAAAGGTCTAAAGTAAATACCTCGAGTAATTAAATTAATTATAATAATTTTAATATAAATTAATTTTTTTGGATTGGTTGATGGGTTTTGAAAGGCCTTGACCATTTTTACAGAAAAATAAACACCATGATAGAAAATATAAGCGGGACTTTCTCTGAAATCCTAACAGGAACATAAAAAGAAATTTAGACACCAAAGGATGACAAACACAAAAAGGGACCACGATGGTTACTCGTTAGGCTTGACAACTTTCTTGGAGTCTTCTGTTGCATCATCTATATTGAGTGATTTGGAAAAATGAATACCATGTTAAAGAATTGAAATGGCTTTGGAAAACATAACCAGTGAATGTTCTAGAATATTGGTCAAAATTACAGAGAGAGGGCAGCTAGCTTTTGTCACCTGAATATTATCAGGATTGAGATCAGGTTTGCTTACTTTGGTGTTGCCTTGACTATCAACAAGATGATCTTCAATCCTCGGGTTCTAAGGAACAACATAATTCTAAATGATGGGGATCTCTTTATCGATGGTATCCTCCAGGGCAGGGGAGGATCTTTTCAAGGTTGAAGCTCTCAAAGCTCGACATCTTGGACCAGAATGGCACTAGAGATTATTCTTATCTTGGGATTTGGAAAAAAATCTTCATCCTCTTTGCTACCTTCATAAGGAATTAAATTGGAGCCTTTCTCATTGTTGTGATACACATAGGTAGGGGAAATGCTAGAGGCTGAAACAAAAATAAAATAACTATTTCTTCCCAGGATAGAAAAGATATACCTGTTGCACACCCGATTTGACGATGATGACAAATCTTGAAGGGTTAGCACAACTTAGTACAAGACTCCAAACCCATATTGAAAAAAATAAGATAACACTTCACCCCAGGATCAAACAAGGAGGCACCAAACCTACCAAGAGAAGACTCAAACAATTATCTAAGGATTATAAAAGACTTCATGGGAATCATCGAGTCTCTATTGGTGAAAAAAAATGGCATGACCTGGGAAGAAAGGCCAAATCCCAAATCATATAATACTAATTGCATTGTTATTGGAACTAAAAATGATCTCTTCTAGAAAAATGTTTCTCCAAATTTACAATGAAACAACATCCACTCCAATATTAACAAGCACATCTACTGCTTTGTTGGCCTCCATGTAGGCATGATGGATGACATTGGAAGGGTATTTTTGGATGAGCCTGATGATCTCATTGATTAGATTGGATAGGTTCCAAGGGGTTCTATACGTTCCTTTGAGCAAATTAATAACCAGTAAGGAGTCCCCTTCAATAACCAAACAGTCTAAATTCATTTGATCAATCAACACAAGACCTTGATGTAAAGTTTTGACTTCTGCCTCATTATTCAAATTGAGACTGAATCCATCAACATAGGCTAATATGATTTTTCCTTTGTCATATTTTACAATTCCTCCTCCACCCGCTCTCCCTGGGTTATTTTTGGTAGAACCATCAAAATTAAATTTTAAACCATCCTATGAGAGGTGGTATCCATTTAATGCTTGACCTATCCATTGCCTAGTGACGAGAAGGGAGAGGTTTCCTGGTCAAATTAAAACTTTTGAACAAACTAACTTCAAGGTCTGACTTGGGAATATTTGGGCCAACAATATTCTGAGCATTTTTAGAAACAAAGAAAAATATTTGGTAAAATATATACAAGGTATCACAATTGACACCATTGAAAATTCTATTTTTATGCTCGAACCATATCTTCCACAAGAAATAGTGAAAGCATACAGTCCAACATATTTTTATCTAGGGATTCGCAAAGGGTTGGGGCCATCGGTCAATAAAACGGTTAAGAGACTAAGGACAAACCCAACTCAAATTTGAAAATTTAAAGAGAGCATTAAGAACACCAAAGGAGAATGAGCATTCTAGGAAAAGGTGATTTATTGACTCCCAATCCGAGTAGCATAGCACACACCAATTTGGCAATAACATACCTCTACGAATAATGTTATCCGTGGTGAGAATTCTATTGAGAGAATCTAGCCAAGCAAAGAACCCCACTTTGGGAATGAGGTGTTTGATCAAAAAAAACTTCACTAGATTACACCGAGGAGGTGGAATATCTTGGGCATAGTAAGCAGTTTTGATAGAAAAATATCCTTCACTATTAAGCCTCCAAATAATAGTATCATTGGTTTGAGAATATGGAATGACATGATCTCTAAGGAGGTTTGACAAAGCAACAACAACAGGTGAAAGATCAGGATCATTAATAGTTTGAGAGAGATTAATCCATCTAGGACCCGAAGCATTATGGTGAATGAAGTTGAAAACCGTGGGCCCAAACAAATTGACAATAATGGGTTTAAGAATAGCACAATTTGGTTCATTGGAAAGGGGAATATCAATAATCCATGGGTCCTCCAAGAAATGAATGTTTTTGTCATTCCCGATCTTCCATCTAAGTTCTTTATTGATAATATTTTTGGTTTTACATATGGGGTTCCAAAAATAAGACCCATTAGGGATATGCCAAATTTTCATGAAGGATACATGTTGTAAATATTTATACCTGATAATAGAACTCCAAGGAGAAATATTGTCAGAAATAACTCTCCATATCTGTTTGGACAATAGGTTTATATTCATATTATGAAGTTTCTTAAATTCGATGCCTCCTTCCACTTTCCTGCTACACACCTTATCCCAAGCAACCAACGAAATTCAGTTGCGATTGTCATTTCCTGACCACAAAAAATTCCATTGTATTTGTTCAATATTCTTGAATACGATCATGGGGATTTTAAAGACTGACATGAAAACAATGGTATGCTTTAAAGACAAGCCTGAACCAGACTAGATTTTGTAGCTTGACTTAGAAGGTTTTTTTTCCACCTTGCAATTTTCCTTTGAGTCCTATCAATCACATTATTCCAAAGCCTGTTGGACATTGCTCCATGAAATAATGGGAGGCCTAGGTAACTAGATGGAAAATTTGAGATAGTACAACCTAGAACTTTGGCAATTTTGATCTGCCTTATAAAAGGTGTGTTGAGAAAGAAAATTTGACTTTTCATAATTAACTTTATGCCCTTCCACACTCTCATACCAATTGAGAATGGTTTTGATAATTTTGGCTTCAGGAAAAATTGCTTTGGTGGCCAGTATCGTGTCATCCATGAACTATTGATGAGTGATATTTATAATCTAATTTAATTAACTAACCCTAAGGTTAGGGTTACAAGAGCAAGCTATTTAATTTTTATAGCACCGACGTCGATTATTATTCTCATCCTTCAATGTGCTAAAAGTGATAGCACATTGGTATAAATCCCATGTACCTTTGTAAATCCAAAAAAAACTTCAATAAAAAAATATTTGAGTGCATGCGAAAATTCTTCAATCCCCGTGAAAAAAGAGGATAAAGGTTTTTTTCTATGTGGCAGCTATCGAAGGGTTAAAGAGGAGGGAGGCTTGGAGCCTCATAGCCAACCATGGTGGTTGGGCTAGTGGCAAACGACTGTGTGTTTAGGGTGCTAACGAGCGGGAGGTCCCGTGTTCAAACCCTGATGATAACGTTTTTGGTGGCATTCATGTTTTGATTTTTGATGCCAATGCATTAGGATAAAGTGCATGAGGTGCTTGTACTTACTAATATGAGTGCCAAGCTCATGTGGCAAGTGGGCCATGGCTAGGGCATTGTGAAATTGCAAGCGGGAGTTTGAATCCTGTCAAGGGCAAAGGTATTTAATTTTTGCAAAAATAAATTTGCTCCTAAGGTTTAATGTTGCATGATTATTTTTTCTAGGAGGGAGTTATAAGGTTTTTGAAAGTTAAATATTTTATTGTGGATTTGATAAATTGAATTGAGATAGGAGTTATAAGGTTGAAAAATAAATTATATTTTATTTTGAGATAAGCTATGATGTATTGATTATGTTGAGGAAAGACATAAGGTGTTTAAAAGAATATTATTGTTGTTATTTCCTTGAAAAAAATTCTTGGATTATATTTTGAAATGTGGATATTATAAGGTGTAATTGAGATTTGATATTTTGTATGGTGAAAGTTTGAGGGATTATTTGAATGAGTGTTTTGAAGCAGTTTTTGCTGCCTAACCTTTGAAATTGGCGAAGAGGGTGATTGTGATTGAGATAGGTTTTGAGGTCAATTCTCCATAAAACAAAAGGTATGGACACATATTCCTTTTGAGTGATTATTGGATGTTGTGAATGCTAATTTGGAGTTAAAAGTATTGTTTGATAAGCATTGTTGAGTTTGGTTTTGAAATATTCAATATTGATTGATGTGGGTTTTTTGGAACGAAAGTTGATACTAGAAACCTTGTTTGATAAGCATTGTTGGAAATATTGAGTAAGCTTTCATATGATTTAATAGGGTTTGTAAAATATAATAAGTATCATTGTTATGTGAAGTTAAGAACAATATTGAACTAGTGTTTGTGAATATAATTTTAAAGGGATTGTATGAAACAAAGTTTATAAATGTTATGAATTGCACATCAAAAAAGAAAATTTGGGATAAGTTGAAATGTATCTATGAGGGAGAAAAAAAGGTCAAAATGGTAAAGTTGCAAGACCTAAATATGAATAAAGAAGAAAAAATTATTGCATATCTACTCTATGTGGATGAGGTTGTTAACTCCATGCAAGGAATTGGCCTTAAGGTTAAAGAAAAAGATGTTTGTGATAATATTTTAAGGTCACTTCCAAAAAGGTATAGTGAAAATATTTCAGCTATAGAAGAGTCAAAAGATATTAAAATTTTGACAAGGGATGAATTACATGGAATTCTCATAGCCTTTGAGATGAGAATAAAAGAGGAACCTATTCCCCAGAAAGAAGAAACCTTCAAAGTTAGTAAGAAGACAAAGGGTAAGAAGTAAGATTCAAACAATGAGTCATCCAATGATGAAGAAGTAAATTATGGCAGAAGGAGCAAGGAATTGAGAAAGTATAAAGGTACAAAATTAGTTAGATGTTTTAATTTTTGAAAATATGGTCACTATGCATCTGATTTTCTGTAGGCTGGAAATAGCAATGATGAAGAAAAACAGGATCATAATAACAAGGAAACAAGAAAACATAGGTACCAAAAGAAAAGCAGGGATGAACAAAACAAGAAAGGAAATAAATTCTTCCAAAGACATAAGAAGAGTTTTTATGTAGACAAGGTAGGTAAGAGTTCAAGTGATAGTGATGCTAGGTCATCAGATAATGAAGAAGATGAAATTCTATTTCTGGTAGAAGAAAAATATGATGTTAGAAAAAGGGCACCAATGATTCTCAAATATTTTAGGTGTGGTAACTTTGGCCATCTTGAATATAGATGTACAAGGAATGGATTTGGTTTCAACGATGATGAATATGAAGATACATTTGAAGGTCTAGAAGAGGAAAGTCTTCTTATGGAAATAGAAGAAGAAAGAAGTACTTCTAGTGGAAATAAATCGAAAAGGAATGAATATGATCCTATAGGCAAAAAATAAAGGAAGAATCATAGAAAGGAGAAGTTGATCTTGAGGGTGAGCTAATTTTTTCCCTTCATGCATTAAGAGAGGTAAGAAAGTAGAATTCAAAACTCAAGCTTCAATTTTAATAATGTGATGAAGAGAAAGGAAATATTATAGAGGATCTAACCAAATCAATAGCTAAGATAAGGAAATTCAAAGGGAAATTAGAAGCAAAGGTTTTAGAATGTGAAAGGTAAGAGCATGAGGTAGCTTCACTAATAAAGGAAGTAAAAGAGTCTAAGGAAAAATTACACAAGTTTGGGAGAAGCTCAAAGAACTTGGATAAGATTATCAAGGTACAAAGATCATCGTCAAACAAAATAGGACTTGGTTTTGAATAGGTACAAAGAAAACAATGAGAGGAATCAATCTCAAGATCCAAAGAAGAAGAAGCTTTAGAAGAAGAAAGTATAATAGAGTGAGATTTTTGAGAATGAGTTGGACAATAGAAATATCAACAAGAAAAGGAACAATACACAAAAGAGGAACAAATAGAACATGAAATAACATAGGGTAAAAGAGACTAAGAGACCAATGGGGTCAAGGCAAGGTAGTTTAAATGGATGATGCTTTTCATGTCACAGGTTTGGGCACAAGGCTACACAGTGCAGGACACATGAAAAATAGGAATATGGAAATTTCAGAAATAGGTAGTTTTTTCAAGGGTATTTCTACTCTTGTAATCAGTTTGGTCACAAGGTAGTGAATTGTAGGGTTTATGACAGAAATGGATATGGCTTCACCAGGAGAAACCCCAAGATATTTACACCTTTAAAGAATAACAACATTAAGTGTTATAAGTGCAATAATTATGGGCATACAACAAGGTTGTGTAGAGAAAAAATTCCAGAGACAAGCATGAAAAAGAATATGCAGAGGAATCAAAAGGATCAGTTGAGGAAGAAAGTGGACAAAGGTAAAGATCAGTGCATGTTGGGAGTAGAGATACTCCCACTCTAAAATAACCACCTTAAGAGGATGTGGGGGAGGGGGTAAGATAAGAGTCTTATTATTAGCCCCGAGCCCCAAAGGTGGCCCTTTTCCATTGATGACAAAGGGGGAGAGATTTGATTTAGGGAGAGAGCATTCAGTTAGAGGGAGCAATTTCTCAGGGGGCGAAGAAATAGAAAAAGGTAAAGAATATGGTAAAATTAAAATGGGTTAGAATCAATGACAAAGGGGGAGATTGTTGGAAATATGAGCAAGTTTTATTGTCATTGATGTCAAGAGTCAGTTTTAGTGAGCAGTATAAAAAGAAGGAGGTCAAGCGTCCGTTTCCATATCAGCGCAAGAGGAAGATTGCTTATAGGCCTAAGGAAAAATAATATTATAACATTATATTATAATATTAAAGGTCTAAATTAAAGACCTAAAGTAATTAAATTAATTATAATAATTTTATTATAAATTAATTTATAATTTAATTTAATTAACTAACCCTAAGGTTAGGGTTACAAGGGCAAGCGATTTAATTTTTATAGCGCTAACATCGATTATTATTCTCATCCTATGATGTGCTAAAAGGGATAGCACATTGGTATAAATACCACGTGCCTTGGTAAATCCAAAAACACTTCGATCGAAAAATATTTGAGTGCATGCAAAAATTCTACGATCCGCATGAAAGAAGAGGATAAAGTTTTTTTGCTATGTGGTGGCTATTGAAGGGTTAAAGAGGAGGGAGGCTTGGAGCCTCATAGCCAACCATGGTGGTTGGGCTAGCGGCAAGTGGTTATGTGTTTAGGGCACTAATGAGTGGGAGGTCCTACGATCAAACCCTAGCGACAATATTTTTGGTGGCATTCATGTTTTGGTTTTTGGTGCCAAGGCATAAGGATAAAGTGCACGAGGCGCTTCTCCTTATTAAGGTGAGTGCCTAGCTCACATGGCAAGTGGGCCATGGCTAGGGTGCTATGAAAGCACAAGCGGGAGTTCGAATCCCATCGAGGGCAAAGGTATTTAATTTTTGCAAAAATAAATTTGCTCCTAAGGTTTAATGTTGCATGATTATTTTTGCTAGGAGGGAGTTATAAGGTTTTTGAAAGTTAAATATTTTATTGTGGATTTTATAAATTGAATTGAGATAGGAGTTATAAGGTTGAAAAAGAAATTATATTTTATTTTGAGATAAGCTATGATGTATTTATTATGTTGAGGAAAGACATAAGGTGTTTAAAAGAAGATTATTGTGGTTATTTTCTTTAAACAAATTGTTGGCTTATATTTTGAAGTGTGGATATTATAAGGTGTAATTGAGAGTTGATGTTTTGTATGGTGAAATATTTTGAGGGATTATTTGAATGAGATTTTTGAAGAGGTTTTTGCTATCTAACCTTTGAGATTGGCAAAGAGGGTGATTGTGATTGAGACAGATTTTGAGGTCAATTCTCCATCAAACAAAAGGTATGGGCACATCTTCCTTGTGAGTGATTGTTGGATGTTGTGAATGCTAAGTTGGAGTGAAAAGGATTGTTTGATAAGCATTGTTGAGTTTGGTTTTGAGATATTCAATATTGATTGATGTGGGTTTTTTGGAATGAAAGTTGATACTAGAAACCTTGTTTGATAAGAATTGTTGGAAATATTGAGTAAGCTTTCATATGCTTGACTAGGGTTTGTGAAAGATCATAAGTATCATTGTTATGTGAAGTTGAGAACAATATTGAACTAGGGTTTGTGAAATATCATGAGTATCATTGTTATGTGAAGTTGAGAATAATATTGAACTAGGGTTTGTGAAAGATCATGAGTATCATTGTTATGTGAGGTTTATTTGATAAGCATTGTTGACTAAGCTTTCATTGAGTGATTGGTTGAGTGGAGTTGATTGATCTTAGTTGATTGGAAGTGTTTGAGTGATAGTTCAAGTTCTGTGAAACAATTTTTTCTATATTATGATTTGATTTGGAAGAGAGTTTGAAAGTGATTGAGTGTTTGTGAGTGTGAAACATATTGAGTCTCTAACCATTCTCTATATGTTTCTATGGTTAATAAAGAGAAGTTTTTTGTGATAGATTGAGTTGAGTTGAATAAGCTATTTTTAAATATTGAGAGTAGATTTGAGTAAGTCCTAGAGTGGACTTAAGTACAAATTTGTATGAGATTTTGTGGAAGCTTACAATCATATTGGACAAGTTCTAGTGAGGACTTGTTGAGAAGATTGAAGGCAAGTCTTTGTGAAGACTTATTGAGCAGATTGGACAAGTTCTAGTGAGGACTTGTTGAGAAGATTTGAGGTAAGTCTTGGTGAAGACTTGTTGAGTAGATTGGATAAGTTCTTGAGAGGACTTGTGGATAGATTTGAGACAAGTCTTTGAGAAGACTTGAGAGCTGAGTTGATTGATTTATTTGTTCAAACCTTGAGTTAAGATTTAGGACAGATCTAGCAGAGTTGATTGATTGATTTGTTCAAACCTTGAGTTAAGGTTTGGGACAGATCTAGTAAAGTTGATTTGTGATTGGATCAATATTTGTGTTAAGGCTTGAGGATATATTTGAGGACAAAGTTTGGTGTAGATTTGAGGAAAATTTTATGTTAGATCAGAGACAGAGATTGAGAATATTTGTGCTAGATCTAAGGATTGTGTTTAGTGTAGATCAGAGATAGATAT
Source organism: Wollemia nobilis (assembly GCA_028583015.1). Lineage (NCBI taxonomy): Eukaryota > Viridiplantae > Streptophyta > Pinopsida > Araucariales > Araucariaceae > Wollemia > Wollemia nobilis. Next base: position 105,468 of record JAQPPZ010004227.1, read on the forward strand.
TGAGCAAATTTGTGCTAGATTGAAGGACTATGTTTAGTGCATATTTGAGATAGATATTGAAAAAATTTGTGCTAGACTGAAGGACTATGTTAAGTGTATATTTGAGATAGAGCTGAGAGCAAGCTTTTGAGGTGATTCAACATAAGATAGTAGTCTCCAATGGATAGAGATACATTAGCCAAGGTAGTGAGGAAAGAGATCTTCTAAGTGAGGATAGAGTCTTCAGTGGAGAGAGATCCACAAGCTAGTGTAGTGGAGGCAGTAGTCTTCTAGAGGATCACTAGCCAGAGTAGAGGAGAATGAGTTCTCATGTGGATAGAGATCCACAAACTAGTTGAGGGGATTGGTGTCTCTTGTGGATAGAGATCCACGAACTTGATTAGGGGATTGGTGTCTCCTTTGGACAGAGGTCCATAAACATTGTAATAGGGAAAGGATTCCCAAGAGTTTTGTTGAGAAAATTTTAGTGACCAATTTTCTCCATGGAGTAGCCCACATTGGGTGAACCATGTTAAATTGGTGTCTCTATTGTGTGTGGTGATTTGTGCATTATTTTGATTACTGCTATTGATATTTTCATTAATATATTGTATAATATTGTTTGGGAAATAAAAGTAAAAAGTGGTCTTATACTATTCACCCCCTCTCAATATAAGCTTGTGTTCTTCAATTGGTATCAAAGTAGGTTCCTTCGAAAGAGTTTAACAGCTTGAAGGAAAATATTTTAAGAACACATATGGATTCTCAGAATGGATCTTTAGGGAATTCAACACCATTGTTCGATGGGAACAATTATGTACTTTGGAGTATGAGAATGAAGATTCACCTAATGGCACTTGGGAATGAAATATGGGAAGTAGTTGAGAATGGATACATACCACTAGCTACTCCACCTACAAATAAAGATGGTAAGCTCCTACATCTGAATAATTCAAAGGCAATGAATGGAATTTTAAAGGTTTTGTGAAACAAAGTTTATAAAGGTTATGCATTGCACATAGCAAAGGAAATTTGGGATAAGTTGAAAGGTATCTATGAGGGAGACAAAAAGGTCAAAAGGGTAAAGTTGCAAAATTACAAGAGAACGTTTGAAGACCTAAATATGAAGGAAGAGGAAAATATTGTTGCATATCTACTTCGTGTGGATGAGTTTGTTAACTCCATGCAAGGACTTGGGCTTAAGGTTGAAGAAACAGATGTTTGTGATAAGATTTTAAGGTCACTTCCAAAAAGGTATAGTGAAAATATTTCAGCTATAGAAGAGTCAAAAGATATTGAATTTTTGACAAGGGATGAATTACATGGAATTCTCATAGCTTTTGAGATGAGAATAAAAGAGGAACCTATTCCCCATAAATAAGCAACCTTCAAAGTTACTAAGAAGAAAAAGGGTAATAAGTCATATTCAAGCAATGAGTCATCCAGTGATGAAGAAGAAAATTATGATAGGAGCAAGGAATCGATAAATTATAAAGGTACAAAATCAGTTAGATCTTTCAATTGTGGAAAATATGGTCACTATGCATCTGATTTTCTAGAGGCTAGAAATAGCAATGATGAAGAAAAATATGATCATAAGAACAGGGAAACAAGAAAACATAGGTACCAAAAGAAAAGCAGGGATGAACAAAACAAGCAAGGAAATAAATTATTCCAAAGGCATAAGAAGAGTTTTTATGCAGATAAGGTAGGTAAGAGTTCAAGTGATAGTGATGATAGGTCCTCAGATAATGAAGAAGATGAAATTCTATTTTTGGCAGAAGAAAAATATGATGTTAGAAAAAGGGCACCAATGATTCTCAAATGTTTTAGGTGTGGTAACTTTGGCCATCTTGAAGATAGATGTACAAGGAATGGATTCAGTTTTAGTGATGATGAATATGAAGATACACTTGAAGGTCTAGAAGAGGAAAGTCTTCTTATGGCAATAGAAGAAGAAGGAAGTACTTCTAGTGGAAATAAATCAGAAAGGAATGAAGATGATCCTAAAGGCAAACAAATAGAGGAAGAATCATAAAAAGGAGAAGTTGATCTTGAGGGTGAGCTTATTTCTACCCTTGATGCATTAAGAGAGGTAAGAAAGTAAAACTCAAAACTCAAGCTTCAATTTCAAGAATGTGATGAAGAGAAAGGAAAGCTTATAGAGGATCTAACCAACTCAATAGCTAAGACAAGGAAATTCAAAGAGAAGTTAGAAGCAAATGTTTTAGAATGTGAAAGGTTAGAGCATGAGGTAGCTTCACTAAGGAAGGAATTAAAATATTCTAAGGATAAGTTACACAAGTTTGGGAGAAGCTCAAAGAACTTGGATAAGATTATCAAGGTACAAAGATCTTCATCAAACAAAATAGGACTTGGTTTTGAACAGGTACAAATAAAACAAGGAGAGGAGTCAATATCAAGATCCAAAGAAGAAGAAGCTTCAGAATAAGAGAGTATAAGAGAGAGTGAGACTTCTGAGAATGAGTTGGACAATAGAAAGTTCAACAAGGAAAGGAACAATGCACAAATGAGGAACATATGGAACAAGAAACAACATAGGGTAAAATAGACTAAGAGACCAATGGGTTCAAGGCAAGGTAGTTTTAATGGATGATGCTTCTCATGTCATAGGTTTGGGCACAAGGCTACATAGTGCAGGACACATGAAAGATAGGAATATGGAAATTTTAGAAACATGTATCTTTTTCAAGGGTATTGCTACTCTTGTAATCAGTTTGGTCACAAGGTAGTGAATTGCAAGGTTCATGACAAAAATGGATATGGCTTCACCAGGAGAAACCCCAAGATATTTGCACCTTTAAGGAATAACAACATTAAGTATTATAAGTGTAATAATGATGGGCATACAACAAGATGGTGTAGAGCAAAAATTCCATATGCAAGTAGTAACATGAATATTTAGAGGAATCAAAAGGATCGATTGAGGAAGAAAGTGGATAAAGGTAAATATCAATGCATGCTAGGAGTAGAGATACTCCCAACCTAGAATTAACCACCTCAAGAGGATGTGGGGAGGGGCTAAGCTAAGAGTCTCATTCTTAATATCGAACCCTAAAGGTGACCCTTTTCCATTGATGACAAAGGGGGAGAGATTTGAGTTAGGGGAGAGAATTTAGTCAGGGGGAGCAGAACAAAAAAGGTAAAGAAAATGGTAAAAGGAAAATGGGTTGCCATCAATGACAAAGGGGGATATTGTTGGAAATATGAGCAAGTTTTATTGTCATTGATGTCAAGAGTCAGTTTTAATGAGCAGTACAAAAAAGGAGGTCAAGCGTCAGTTTCCATAAGTAGTGCAAGAGGAAGATTGCTTCTAGGCCTAAGGAAAAATAATATTATAATATTCCCTATTATAATATTCAAGGTGGTCAGATAAGGTCTAAAGGAGCAACAAGAAGGCCCAAGAAAAATAATATTATATTATAATATTAAAGGTCTAAAGTAAAGACCTAAAGTAATTAAATTAATTATAATAATTTTATTATAAATTAATTTATAATTTAATTTAATTAACTAACCCTAAGGTTAGGGTTACAAGGGCAAGTGATTTAATTTTTATAGCACCTACATCGATTATTATTCTCATCCACCGATGTGCTAAAAGGGATAGCACATTGGTATAAATACCATGTGCCTTGGTAAATCCTAAAACAACCTTCGATCAAAAAATATTTGAGTGCATGCAAAAATTCTATGATCCTCATGAAAGAAGAGGATAAATGTTTTTTGCTAAGTGGTGGCTATCGAAGGGTTAAAGAGGAGGGAGGTTTGGAGCCTCATAGCCAACCATGGTGGTTGGGCTAGCGGAAAGTAGTTGTGTGTTTAGGGTGCTAATGAGTGGGAGGTCCTACGATCAAACCCCGATGACAATGTTTTTGGTGGCATTCATGTTTTATTTTTTGCACCAAGGCATAAGGATAAAGTGCATGAGGTACTTCTCCTTACTAAGGTGAGTGCCTAGCTCACGTGGCAAGTGGGCCATGGCTAGGGTGCTATGAAAGCGCAAGCAAGAGTTTAAATCCCATCAAGGGCAAAGGTATTTAATTTTTGCAAAAATAAATTTGCTCCTAAGGTTTAATGTTGCATGATTATTTTTGCTAGGAGGGAGTTATAAGGTTTTTGAAAGTTAAATATTTTATTGTGGATTTGATAAATTGAATTGAGATAGGAGTTATAAGGTTGAAAAAGAAATTATATTTTATTTTGAGATAAGCTATGATGTATTGATTATGTTGAGGAAAGATATAAGGTGTTTAAAAGAATATTATTGTGGTTATTTTCTTTAAACAAATTGTTGGCTTATATTTTGAAGTGTGGAGATTATAAGGTGTAATTGAGAGTTGATGTTTTGTATGGTGAAATATTTTGAGGGATTATTTGAATGAGAGTTTTGAAGAGGTTTTTGCTATCTAACCTTTGAGATTGGCAAAGAGGGTGATTGTGATTGAGACAGATTTTGAGGTCAATTCTCCATCAAACAAAAGGTATGGGCACATCTTCCTTGTGAGTGATTGTTGGATGTTGTGAATGCTAAGTTGGAGTGAAAAGGATTATTTGATAAGCATTGTTGAGTTTGGTTTTGAGATATTTAATATTGATTGATGTGGGTTTTTGGAATGAAATTTGATACTATAAACCTTGTTTGATAAGCATTATTGGAAATATTGAGTAAGATTTCATATGCTTGATTAGGGTTTGTGAAAGATCATGAGTATCATTATTATGTGAAGTTGAGAATAATATTGAACTAGGGTTTGTGAAAGATCATGAGTATCATTGTTATGTGAATTTGAAAACAATATTGAACTAGGGTTTGTGAAAGATCATGAGTATCATTGTTATGTGAGGTTTGTTTGATAAGCATTGTTGACTAAGCTTTCATTGAGTGATTGGTTGAGTGGAGTTGATTGAGCTTAGGTGATTGGAAGTGTTGGAGTGATATTTCAAGTTTTGTGTAACTAATTTTTCTATGATTTGATTTGTAAGAGAGTTTGAAAGTGATTGAGTGTTTGTGAGTGTGAAACATATTGAGTCTCTAACCATTCTCTATATGTTTCTGTGGTTAAGTAAGAGAAGTTTTATGTGATAGATTGAGTTGAGTTGAATAAGCTTTTGTTAAATCTTGAGAGAATATTTGAGTAAGTCCTAGAGTGGACTTAAGGAAAAATTTTTGTGAGATTTTGTGGAAGCTTACAATCAGATTGGACAAGTTATAGTGAGGACTTGTTAAGCAGATTTGAGGTAAGTCTTGGTGAAGACTTGTTGAGTAGATTGGACAAGTTCTAGTGAGGACTTGTTGAGAAGATTTGAGGTAAGTCTTGGTGAAGACTTGTTGAGTATATTGGACAAGTTCTTGAGAGGACTTGTGGATATATTTGAGGTAAGTATTTGAGAAGACTTGAGAGTAGAGTTTATTGATTGATTTATTCAAACCTTGAGTTAAGGTTTAGGACAAATCTAGCAGAGTTGATTAATTGATTTGTTCAAACCTTGAGTTAAGGTTTGGGATAGATCTAGCAGAGTTGATTTGTGATTGGATCAATCTTTGTGTTAAGGCTTGAGGATAGATTTGAGGATAGAGTTTGGTGCATATTTGAGGATAGGTTTGTGCCATATCAAAGACAAATATTGAGAAGATTTGTGCTAGACCAAACAGGACTATTTAGTGCAAATCAGAGATAGATATTGAGCAAATTTGTGCTAGATGGAAGGACTATGTTTAGTGCAGATTTGAGATAGAGATTGAGCAGATTTGTGCTAGACCGAAGGACTATTTTTAGTGCAAATTTGAGATAGAGCTAAGAGCAAGCTTTGGAGGTGACAGAGTAGAGGATAATAGTCTCCAATGGATAGAGATCCATTAGACAGGGCAATGAGGACAAACATATTATGAGTGAGGATAAAGTCTTCAGTGGAAAGAGATCCACAAGCCAATGTAGTGGAGGTAGTAGTCTTCTAGAGGATCACCAGCCATAGCAGAGGAGAAGGATTTCTCCTGTGGATAGAGATCCATAAACTAGCTGAGGGGATTAGCATCTCTTGTGGATAGATATACATGAACATGATTAGGGGATTGGTGTCTCCTTTGGAAATAGGTCCATAAACATTGTAATATGGAAAGGATTCCCAAGAGATTTATTGAGAAAATTTTAGTGAAATATTTTCTCCATGGAGTAGCCCACATTGGGTGAACCACATTAAATTGGTGTCTCTATTGTGTGTGGTGATTTGTGTATTTATTTGATTATTTTTGTTGATATTGCCATTGATATATTGCATAATATTGTTTGGGAAATAAAAGTAAAAAGTGATCTTATACAATTCACCCCCCCTCTCAGTATAAGCTTGTGTTCTTCATTAAATTTATTGCTTATTTTACCTAGAAGTTGAATGAGGCTAAGAGAAATATTTAGTAAATTATTAGAAATTTTGTGCTATTGTGCAAGCATTTAAAAAGTGGAGATATTACCTATTGCTGAAAGAATTTGTGTTTTGCATAGATCACCATGCTTTGCAATACATAAATAGTTAGGGCAAGTTAAACCAAAGACATGAAATGGGTGGAGTATCTTCAAAGTTAAACCTATTTGAATAATATAAGGGTGGGGGTGGGGGAAGTAATACTTTCCCCACCCCCACCCTTAATATACTTCCCCGACCCCCACCCTTAATATTAAGGGTGGGGGTGGGGGAAGTAATACTTCCCCCACCCCCACACTTATATTAAGGGTGGGGGTTGGGGAAGTAATACCCTTAATATTAAGGGTGGTGGTGGGGGAAGTATAGAAGTGGTAGTTTGAATAAGGCAGTTGATGCTTTGAATATAATAAACTTGTTGATGAATGCAATAAAAAATTAAGTGGTAGGTTTTTATGCTATGAAGAATCTTGATGTTGATGATGTAGACTTCAAGGAAGTTTGGGTAGTCTTCAATGATCCTACTATAAGATATAGAACACCATGGGTGTATTATTTTATCCAGGAAGGGTTATTTTTCAAGGGTAAGTAGTTATGCACACCAAGAAGCTCCATGAGGGAGAACTTGATAAGAGAAAATCATAGTGGAGGACTTGATGGAGATTTTGGAGTAGATAAAATAATGGGATAACTTTGTGCAAGTTATTACTATCCAATAATGAGTATGAATGTAAGAATATTTGTGTAGTATTATCAAGTTTGTTAACATGCAAAAGGGAGAAGTCAAAACACTAGTTTATATTAGATATTATTGATACCACAAAGGCCATGGGAGGATATCAATATGGATTTTGTCCTTGAATTACCTCAAAAAACTAGGTTATATCAACCATTATTGATACCACAAAGGACATGGGAGGATATCAATATGGATTTTGTCCTTGGATTGCATCAAACACAAGAATAAAATGATTTAATTTTTGAGGAATATTACATTATTTGGTACATGCAAATCTACCCCCTGGTACCTTCATGGTATAAATGTAAATATGTAATAGATTAGGTTTGGGTATTTATTTTTGGTGAATTATTTATCTTTCATCTTCATTTAAGAGTGCAATGTGTAATATATGCACAAGTGTCATGTAAGTAAGAGTGCAAGTGTGTATTGAGAGAATGTGCACAAGTGTAATGTATATAAGTGTGCAAATATATAATGTGAGGATGTACACAATTATCTTGTATTAGGAGTGCATGTAGGAGAGTAAGTATCATATATAAGTGTGCAAATTTTATAGTGTCACATATGCATGTAAGAAGAGAATGAAGAGTCTAGTATACAAGTTGCAAGACGAGAAGCCAAAGGTCAAGAATAGGAAAGGTTATATATCCCAGATATGTGAAGAGTGTAATATACAAGTATTTAAGAGTCATATTACTATGGCTATATTATGGAGATAAATCTCCATACAAAGTAAAATGTAAAATGGTATGAAGAAATCACCACATAGCAAGCATCGATAATTAATCTTGTATATAGATTTTTGAGCAATTCATATTGTAAGTATTCTTCATGCATATACATAAATGATTTTGACCATTTTACATTCATATTTGATATTAGAAGTGAACATTATTTTATTATTATATTGACCTATATATATATTTTATTTCTCACATATATAATTCTAATCTTAATTATCGATATTTTGACCTTTAATATTTTGGCTTAACGACCAATAGTGGTATTAGAGCCACCACTTAACTTTATCCATTTCTGATAGAGTTATATTAGATATTATCCACTTAGAAAGCAATGAAGACTTATACTCTATTTTAAAGGTCTGATTGAGTAGATATTGAGGGGATAAGAAAAATTCACCTTGATTTGGATGCTAGGGTCTTTCCACTTGGTTTAAATAAAACCAATGAATACTAGAACTCAACTAAGATTGATTAAGGGCCAACTCATAATAAAGTTGGACATTGAAGGGAGAGCCAACTTAGAATATAGTTGGATGTGAGGAGACATTCATAGTCATACTAATATTATTTTTCAGTTCTCTAGAAAAGAGGAGAATCATATTTTGTTCTTAGGTGCAACCTAAGACATTGAAGATAGATTTCAGATATGGATTCTAAGATATAGAGAAGCATCAAATCTTAAGGAGATTGATAAGAATTATAACTTCTAGATATTGAGAAGCATCAAATCTTTTAGAGATAGAGAAGTAGTATAAGCTTCCTGAGAAAAGTATAGTGTTGATAAGTACAAATAAAAAGACTCCAAAAATAAAGAAAAATAGAAGCATAGAGAAATTTTGGTCATTGAGAGATATAGACCAAAAGGTATAGGCTAACTAGAAACACTTCATAGTATTTCAGTCTTGGCCTTGAATTAGTTTTAAAAAAAATTACTTTGAAGAGCATTTTAGTCCTACAACAAGCAGGGAACATAGAAGACAACAACAAGCAAGAGCAAACAGGGAATAGAAGCACTACATAACTATCTACATAGGAAGGACAACAAAATAGTTTAATCAAAAGTTCTATATACATAAAGATATAGCTAAGTGCTATCTACACAAGAGAATTGTAAAAAAAATATTAGAGCAAAGTGCTTTAAGAAGATATCAACAAGAATTCACATAATAGATTTAAGAAATCAAGAAGCGCTATCAATATCTTAGCACAATTATTTGTCGTAGTGGTCAACATAACCAAATAATATATTTGAGTTAATTGAATAAATATATATTTAAATATATTTTATTTTATTGAATAAATATATTTGAGTTTATTAAATAAATTTGAATTATTTAAATATATTTGAGTTTATCAAATAAATTTGAGTTTATGCCCTACTAGGTGGTGGGTTGGTCTTTTCTTTTGGATGGCTATTTTGGTTTAATTTTTTAAATATATATTGAGTGAAAAGGAGTTTTATTAGTTTTTGAAACATATTGATTGAATGCATTTGAGTGATAGTTCAATTTTTGTGAAACAAAATGTTCTTTATTCTAAATTGATTTGAAAAGGATTTTGAAAGTGATAGAGTGATTTGTGAGTGTGAAACATATTGAGTCTCTTACCATTCTCTATATGTTTATGTGGTTAAACAAAATTCTGAGTGAAACTTGTTTGTATGATTGAAGAGGTTTTATTAAAGAGATTAAGTTGAGTTTTGTGAGTGTTTTTGCGAGTGTGAAACATATTGAGTCTATAACCATTCTCTATATGTTTATGAGGTTAAACAAGATTTTGAGTGAAACTTGTTTGTGTGATTGAAGAAGTTTTCTGAAAAATATTGAGTTGAGTTTTGTATGCAAATTTTGCAATTGATTTGAATAATATTTTATGAAATCTTGTGAGTAGATTTTAGTAAGTCCTAGAGAGGACTTAAGGACATATTTGTGTGAGCATTGTTTCCAGTACTAATCGCCTTTATAATTTTCTAATATAAAAATAGTATGTATATCCATATACGTAGGAAGGTACAAAAATACCATGTGAGTCTTCATTTTGGTTGGCATATTCGACTGCAAACATCACAGAATACCCAAACTAATATTGTGTTATTTTACCGGAAGTCTTTTAAATATATTTGAGTTATTTGAGTGAAAAGGAGTTTTATTAGTTTTTGGAATTATCTAGAATTTAAATTTTTCTGTTTTGATGAGTTATAAGATTTAAAATATTTTGAGTTTTTAAAGATTTTAAAATTAGAAGTTTTTTATTTAAAGTTATTTGAAGTTATATAAAGTTTTTTGAATTTGAAAATTTAATTTTTTAGGGAGACAAAAGTATTAATACATAAAATATTTAGAAAAATTAAAATTTGCAAGAATTCTTATTTGAGTTATTTTTTTTAACTTGGGAGTATAAGGATTTCAACTTCAAAAGAATTTGATTATTATGGAAGAAAATATGGAATCCATAATTAAAAAAATATTAGAAGTTATAAAATATGGTATTGGTAAATTGATTGAAAAATCAAAGGGTAATCTAGATATGAATGAAATCTTTGAAACATTAGAATATTATTTACATTCAAATCTTTTTGAAGCAATTATAATACCTATTGATATAGGTAGTATAATGTATATGGATTTTCTTTCACTTGAACTTCATAAATATGAAAATATAAAATAAAAATATTTGGTTGAAACTCTAAAAAGAAAAGTAGAGATTGATACAAGTTAATAATATCTAAAAATAGTTTTCATTCTTCATGTAATATTGATATTCCAAGTTCATCTAATTCTGGAAATTATTATGATGCTCTAAGTGAATATTTGGAAGTTACAAGAAAATATCAAGATTACAAGAAACAAGCACATGATCCAAAGATCAAATCCAAAGAAAAATGTCAAACTATTCAATAATTAGAGGTACATGAAATAGAAGCCAAAGAAGAAGCTCAAGTAGTTTGTGAACTAGATAATGAAGAACCAAATAATTGGGATGAATGAGAACTCAATGAAAAAATCAAGAATGAAGTTGAATATGACTCAAACAAATATTCATACTAAATGCAAGTTCACTTGAATATTGAATATGAATATTAAAGACTAAAGTCTTCAATAACCAAATATTGTAATATAGGGGTTTCTGAAGAATATTACATTATTTGGTACATATAAATCTACCCCCCTGGTAACTTCATGGTATAAATGTAAATATGTAATAGATTAGGATTGAGTCTTTAATTTTTGTGAATGATTTATATTTCCTCTTCATGTAATAGTGTAATGTGCAGGATATGCACAAGTGCACATTGTGTAGGATATGCACAAGTGTGATGCAAGTAAGAATGCAAGTATATATTGGAAGAATATACACAAGTGTCATGTGTGTAGGTGTGCATATATGTGATGTGAGGATGTGCACAAGTGTCTTGTATTATGAGTGCATATAAGAGAGTAAGTGTCATGTAGAAGTATGCAAATGTCATAGAGTCAAGTATGCATGTAAGAAGAGAGTGAAGATTCTAGTATACAAGTGGCAAGATGAGAAGCCAAAAATTAATATTAGGAAATTTCATATATCCCAGATATGTGAGAAGTGTAATAGACAAGGATTTAAGAATCACAGTACTATGAAAATATTATGGACACAAAGCTCCTTATAATGTAAAAGGGAAAATGAGTTGTAGCAATCACCACACAACAAGCATTGATAATTAAGCTTGTATATAAATTTTTGAGCAATTCATATTGTAAGTATTCTTCATGCATGTACATGAAGTATTTTGGTCATTTTACATTCGTATTGAAATTATAATTGAATTTTATTATATTTATAATATTGGCCTAGATATATATTTGATTTCTCACATATATAATTCTACTCTTCGTTATTGATATTAAACCTTTAATATTATGGCTTAATAATATTGGGACCTATAATATTTTGAGATAGCAAGGCTTAAAAGCCAACATCAATTTTTATTGTTGTTGATATATTTTTAAATATGACACACTTTATATCTTGCAATAAAATGAATGATGCTACTCATATTGTTGATTTGTTCTTTTTAGAAGTTGTGAGATTGCACGATTTTTTAAAAGCATTATGTCATATAGAGATGAAAAGTTTATAGGCCACTTTTGGTATACCTTATGGAAATTATTGAGTACCAAGTTGATATTTAGTTTAGCATATCACCCTAAATGAAAGGACAAACCCAAGTATTGAAGAGAATCCTTAGGAATTTGCTATGGTGTCTAGTTGGTAAGAAGTCAAAGTTTTGGAATACCATATTGGCACATGCATAATTTAAATATAAAAATTTAGTAAATAGAAGTACAACTAAGATTAAATTCCAAATTTTGTATTGAATATTTCCAATAGGAGTGGATGAGTTACGAAATATAGTATACTTGTATAGACCAAGTGTAACAACAAAATATTTTGTTGCTTACATACATGATTTACATTGGGAGGTAAAAATTAAGTTAGAGAAAAAGTTATAAAATGCAAACATGCTAATCATAGGTGAAGGAAAAAAGAATTCTAGGTTGGGATTTAGTTTGAGCATATTTGGAAAATGAAAGGTTTCCTAAAGGTGCTTACAACAAGATCAATTGGAAGAATATTGGACCTTGTAAGGTTTTGAAGAATTTTACAACTAATGCCTATGATATTGAACTCATAGAAGGGATAAACATCTTGTTAATTTATAATGTATTAGATTTTTATCCATATTATGATAAGACTCTAAAGAATATCAAATATATCATTTTTGACTATCTAACAAAATATTGTATAGCACAATTACCAAGAAAAGGAATAGATAAAATTGAGATAGTGATAGATTCTAGAGTGGCCAACAAGACGAGAAACAAGGTTTACTATGAATAGTCAAGTGGAGGAACCAGGTAGTTGAAGTGGTAACATGGATGAATCTTTAGAGGATTTTTAAGTATGGAATATTGATTATGGACTTTGAAAATGTTCATGAGCTTCCCTAATAAAAAAATTCCTATTATCTAACATATATGATGTGGAGCATTGAGTGATTCCTAAAATGGTTAACATATCATTTTAAACTATTGGCCTACCATAATCAAAGGAAAAAATTATGAAGAGTAAGGGATTCAAAACAAATACCAAGGTAGGTTGGAAAGAAAGGGATAGAGAAAATAGAAGGGAATGAGAAGTGGAGTAGACACAATGATGGAAAAAATGGCAAATAAGTGAAGAGCATGTGGACAGGAGATGACATGGAGATACAAAACTAAAAATGGGTAGACAACAAAAGAAGAAGAGAGAGAAACATATTGGGGTAGAACATAGGAAACATAGAGTTTGATGTAAGTGTACCTTTATTTTGTGGTTAGTTTTTCAAGAAAGAAATAAAAATAAATATTTTAAATACTACTTTTACAATCCACTCTCTATGTTATCTATGTTATGTGAAGGGTAATTATGTGATATTATTAAGTTTGTATTTTGCATAACCTAGCATGCAACATTACAAGTTACTAGCTGGAGTGTAGGAGAAGTTATTAGACTACATACCAAAATAGAAACATTTGATCACTAATGTTGTGGACATGTGATGACCATCCCAGTGAGATGTGAATGACAAGTATTGACATGAGATATTAAGTACTAATAAGTATCATGTAATTCACTAGAAGCATACCCTTCAAAGTTGTTGATGCTAGATGAATGGTTGTTCAAACTAGAGAAATATCATCTTTCATATAATTATATCATTGTACACTTGAACGCTATCATAAAATCATATAATACAATCACTATACAATTAATGTTTCCACATAATGACTATGACTATATAAGGAGTGTTACCATACAACAAGGATGGTTGTACGATAGGAAGGATATTGTCCTACAGTTTTAGGACACCACACATGGAAACATAAAGAGTTGATATTTTATATTGTTGTCTTGAAACTTATTTATTGTGTGTGTGACTATCATGCATCTTGAGGTCTTGAAAGGAGAGGAGCTATAGGAGGTAATTTTCTCATTCCAACCTAACAAGGCGCTCAGCCTGAGTGGATTTCTAGAAATTTTTTTTAAACTTTTTGGATTTGCTGAAGAGTGACATACTAGATGTGGTTAAAGGAATAAAATAAGGAATCCATAATAAGTTATATCAATATCATATTTTTTCCACTTATTCCTTAGAAAGGAAAGAGAAAATATTTTGATCATTTTTTTCCAATAAGCCTTTGTATTATGATTCATAAGATAATTTTTTAATTATGGAAAGTAAATTCGAAATCAATCTAGATTGTGTTATCTTAGAGGAATGAGGTGGTTTTGTTTATGTTAAATAGAATATTTATGGTGTAATCATTGCACAAGAGACCATACATTCTCTTTATTCCACTAAAAATTTAGGGTGCTTATAAAAGAAGATATGATCAAAGCATATGATATGGTTTGTTAGAGTATTCTACATGATATTCTTAGAAATTTTGACTTTAATCAAGGTATGCATGAATGGATTAGATGTTATCATAACATTTCAAAGTATTTTATTTTTATAAATAGATCCCTCACTAAATACTTTAAATCATCCCATGGACTCTACCAAGACGACCTACTACCTTGTTATCTATTTATCTTCTTTTTAAGGCATTCAAGAGATATTTTTCAAAGGTGAAAATGGAAGGAAAATCAAAGTTTTTCAAGTTGTAACAAATGGTCCCTTCAAGTCTCATCTCTGATTTATTGATATTAATTTTATTTTGGATCATTCCTTAATCAACAAGTCCATGGATTTTAAATAACTATTATCATGTTAGAGAATTTTGTTGGGAAGTTGGTTAATATTATAAAATATAGGAGATTTTTAATTAATTATGATCGATTATTGGGGATATTTTAGGGTTTAAAGTTAGAAAATTATTACTAACTTATCTACATTTTTTTTTTATTAAGGAAAATAAGAATGAACTACGCGATTCTATTTTAGATAAAATGAATCTTGTTTGGAAGGTTGAAAAGGTAAGTTATTAACCATGGATGGAAGGCTATAACTAATATATACTATAGTGAAATATACGTATGTATATGTGTGTGTGTGTGTCACCTTCAAAACTTCTAGCAAATATAGTATCTAAATTTAATAAAATTCAAAGATATTATATTTGTAAAATATGTGAGAAAATATTAGCAAATAGCTCAAATACTTACAGTGGTATCATATTATAATTCCACAAGATCATAAAATAACACTCACAATATTGCACACACAAAATACTATAATATTATTGATAAAAATCTACAATAGCATGCATGAAGCTATGCTAGTTTGATGCTTTTTACAATGCTTTGTCATCAATATATAATTTCATGAGACTCTTCACATGCTTATTTATTGATCTTTTATATTCTCTCCTAATGAAAAAGTCCCTCATTATTGATCATAACTCCTATTTCTAAACATGATACCTAACCTACATAACTCTTCATTTGCCCACTTGACACCTCACACTCTCACACTTGCACACATGACACATTTCATTCACTTAACTTAGTGACACATATTATTTTATTGTTATTATTTTTTATTACATAGGAGAGTTGGTTACAACCATTATTTTTAGTAACTGGCCAATGGAGAGTTTAAACCACAGGGAATGCTTCCAAAAAATCTATTTATCTTGTTCTGTTGACCCAATGTAATATGGGGACTACCAGTCACTCGAGGTTCATACTATCATTGTTGTTCTAGTGCACACTCAAAGAATTCAAAGTAAACTACTACATTTGTGAAGGGTTGCCTTCCCCTAGGTTTGAACCTATGTCTCTCCTTGGTAAGTTCCCAACCACAAATAACACATATTATAAACCTAAATATAAAACATACACCTTAAACTAAATGATAAAATATTCCCTAAACAATTACATAATCAAATAATGTTATGTTGTGAACACCCTATTACATTATTTTATTAAATATAAATTTTTTCTTTCCAAATCAAACCATTGAAATATTTGCACTAGCGGCTCAAATGCGCGTATAATGTGTACGCTTGCACTTGTCTTCCCAGCAATAAAATGTACCTTATAAATGTATTGGAGGGTCTTTTCCTCCATTATCTCAATATCATGTGCAAGAGTTAAAAAACCTTCATTCAAATTTATATTATTAATTATTTATTGTAGTTGTTCTTCATGGTCTTTATTGGTGTTAGTCATTTCATCAACCAGTTTCAACGTCACTCCAATTTGGTAGGAGAGCAAGCCACAATGTCATGATTATATTCAATAGGTACCACTCTCCTTTTTTTGTAGCTTTCTTTGGAAAATTATGCTTACATGTGTGAATTTATAGATTATAAGGTATAGGAGAATATGTAACCACTTTGTAACAATTTTGTACAAGTGTAGGTGTAGGAATATTGCAGTTGTAACAATATTGAACTATTAAGGTGAAAAATCTATTTTGTTATCTTGCTATATTTTCTTGTATGTTGCAGTCCAGATTTTACATAAAAACTTGAACTGCCTAATTTGGAGGTGTATAACTTTTGTTTTATCCATTTGTTGCAAGTAATACACAATTGGAAAGACCTTTCCAATAGATTTCCAACCATATATACCACTCCATATTCATTCAGTATTCGTTCTTACATTCACCTCTGAAAGTCATGTTTTGTTCACTTTTTCTAGGCCCTGGGCAGACCCTGTACAACTACCTTGCAAAGCTCATATATTTTGACTCACAACTCTATTTTACATGTTCTTTACACCGTTGGAAATATATTAGAATAATATTTCTATACATATATCATTTTCCTCATTTTGATCTTATTTGGACCTTCATATTGTGATTGTAGTGCTTTGTTGTTGAACTTTGGTGCTCTGTTTCAGCCTTAAAATCTTCATTTGGAGCCTTCAAAACTTCATTTGGTATAAGATATTTGTTCAATTGGAGGTTTAGAATCACCTATGGTATTTCTAATAATTTTGATTTGTTTTTTGAGGTTTATTATAGTTTCATAGTTGTGTGGGTGTAATGGTCAACAACAATAACTCATTGTCAATCCCTGAGTTTAATGGAGATGACTATGAATATTGGAGCATCAATATGAAGACCTTGTTGATGGGAAAATGCTTATGGGATATTGTATAATATGGGTACACAAAACCAGTAGATTGGACCACACTTGTAATAGTATATAAAACAACAAAGAAAGATGCACAAATGAAAAAATACTTAGCCCTTTACCACATATAGTCATCCTTGGATAAGATTTTGTTCCCAAGGATAAATTACTGTAAGAAAATTGAAGATGCATGGAAGTATTTAAAATAAGTCTACCAAGGTAGTGATAAGGTTAAATAGGTCAAATAAAAAACTCTAAGGAGAGAGTTTGAGAATCTCAAAATGCAAGAAACTGAGAATATTGGTGACAATTATGTGAGGGCGAAGGCAGTTGTCAATAAAATGGCAACTGTTAGAGTTAAGATAGAAAAATAGGTCATTATGAAGAAGGTTTTAAGGACTCTCACCCCAAAGTGGAATCATGTAGCCATTATTATTAAGGAGAATAAATATTTGTCTACTCTTGAGTTTGATAATTTGATAGGATCTCTTATGTCTCATGAGGAGAGGCTAAGGGAAACTATTACTACAGTTGATGAGAAGGCATTTGCTTATAAAGCTACAATTTCAAAGGGTTATAGAGAAATATCTAGTGGACATAGAAATGGCCAAAGGAAGAGGCCAAAATTAGAATTCTTCAAGAGTAAGAGGTGGTAGAAGAGGAGGAGCAGTAGGTAGAGGAAGAGGTAAATTTGATAAAAAAAACATACAATGCTATCATTGCAAAAAGTATGGATATTATGAGGAGTGTAGGTTGAAGGTAGAAAATGAAAGCAAGAGGACCACCTATGCTGATGAGAATGAGGCTACTACAATAAACCTCTTCTAGACCTACAAAAAGGCTGATAAAAACCTTCATGAGACTTGGATACTTGATTCTGGTTGCTCAAATTATATGATAGGAAATGGGGAGCTTCTTGCTTCCATGGATGTGTCCTTCAAGTCCAAGATCAAACTTGGATATGACAAGGCTTTGGATGTGGCTGCCAAAGGTGTAATGGAAGTGAACACAAAAGAAGGTAAGAAACATGTTCATGATATCTATTATACACCAAATTTGAAACTTAATTTGTTAAGTGTAGGGCAACTATGTGAAAATAACTACAAGGTAGTCTTTGATGATAATAAATGCACCATATATGATAAGAACAATAGAAATAGGATTGTTACTAAAATTCCTATGACCAACAAAAAATTATTTCCTTTGAAGTTTGGAGGACAAGGGGGCAGCCTTGCTAATGCTGCTATTGAAAACAAGAGTTGGTTGTGGCATCTCAGGTATGGTCCTTTGAATTTTACAAGTTTGAGGCTGCTAACTTCTCAAGAGATGGTTTATGGTTTTCCAAAGGTAGAGTTGCATAAATATTTTTATGAGGGGTGTGCATTGGGTAAGCATGCAAGACATAATTTTCCTAAAGGTAAAGGATGGAGGGCCTCATACCCACTCCAATTGGTCCATTATGATATTTGTGGGCCTATGCAAACCAAAATATTGGGTAAAAAATCTTAATTTCTTATATTTATTGATGATTTTTATAGAATGTGTTGGGTGTATTTTTTGAAGCATAAGGATGAAGAATTTTATTGTTTCAAATATTTTAAATATTTTTTTGAGAATCAGAGTGGCTGCAACATTAAATATTTAAGGATAGATAATGGTGGTGAATTTTTTTCTAATGAGTTTAAATAATTTTGCAAGAATGTTGGCATTAAAAGGTAATTTACAACTTCCTATACTCCACATTAGAATAGAGTGGAAGAAAGGAAAAATAGGATAGTTTTTGAGATGGCAAGAAGTATGCTATAAACTAAGAGACTTACCAATATGTATTGGGATGATGCAGTTCGTACAACAATCTACATACTGAATAAGAGTCCCACTAGCTCATTGGAGAAGATGACTCCTTATGAGGTATGGTATGAAAAGAGGACCAATGTTATCCACTTCAAAGTTTTTGGTTGTTTGGCTTATGCTCATATTGATGATGAACATAGGAAGAAGCTTTAACCTAAGAGTGAAGCATGTATATTTATTGGCTACTATGAAAATACTAAGGGCTATAGGCTTTATAACCCAAAAACTCACAAAGTGGTGGTGTCTAGAGATGTGATTTTTTATGAAGGGAGATTATATGGTCATCAAAAAAATTATGTTGATGATGGCAAAAATGGTGGAAGTTCTTCTAATATGTAGCCCAATTCTTCTAATGTGCAGCCTAGTTTAAAATCAGTCCCACCAAGTCCACCAACCAACTCTTCAAATAGTCCCAAACAAAGAAGTTCTAGTCCCTCTTCAAGTGATTATTCTCCAAACATATTTTCAGATGTTATGAAGACAAAAAGGGGGGAAAATACACTTCAAATTCATCCTCCTACTCAATTTTTGGACAAAAATTTCCATAGAAGACTTACTAGAATCCAAGCTCAAGAAATTGACCAAGTTTTTCAAAGGCTTGAGAAGATTCACATGTATGATGATGAAGATGAAGGTGAGCCAAAAGGAGATATTTTTAATTATGCTTTACGACTATTTCTGATTTTGAACCTTCTAGTTATGAATAATCTTGTACTAATGGTATTTGGATGCAAGCAATGCAAGAGGAGATCAATTCCATTGAGAAGAATGATACTTGGGAGCTTATAGAACTGCCCAAGGGAAATAAACGTGTGGGTTCTAAGTGGGTCTATAAGACTAAGTATAATAGTGATGGTAGCATTGAAAGACACAAGTTTAGACTTGTGGCTAAAGGTTTCACACAAAGGTATGGAATTGACTATGAAGAAAAATTTGCTCCTATAGCTAGACAAGAAACAATAAGGATGGTACTTGCTTTGGCTACCAAAAAACAATGGAATGTACATCACTTAGATGTAAAAAGTGCCTTCTTGAATGGGTACTTAGACGAGGAAGTGTATGTACAACAACCTCAAGGGTTTGAGGTGAAATGTAAAGAAGAACATATCTATAGGTTGAAGAAGGCATTGTATGGCCTTAAAACAAGCACTTAGAGTATGGTAATATAGGATTTATGGATGCTTTCAGTAGAGTGGCTTCAAGAGAAGCAAAGTGAACCTACCCTATACTTAAATAAATAAGGTAATGATATTTTGCTTTTTTGTTTGTATGTTGATCATTTGATTTATATGGGTAGTATTTTCAAGTTGAAAGATGAATTTAAGGTTGCCATGATGAGTGAGTTTGAAATGAAGGATTTAAGATTGATGCACTATTTTCTTGGCATGGAGGTGCATCAAAGTAAGGATAAAATATTCATTTATCAAACTAAATATGCCAAGGATATGCTGAAAAAGTATGACATGGATAGTTGCAAACCATT
This sequence comes from Wollemia nobilis, assembly GCA_028583015.1. NCBI lineage: Eukaryota > Viridiplantae > Streptophyta > Pinopsida > Araucariales > Araucariaceae > Wollemia > Wollemia nobilis. Next base: position 125,814 of record JAQPPZ010004227.1, read on the forward strand.
CCCTACTCCCATTTATCATGGTGAATTGCTATGCAAATATGATGGGGCTGAAAAGGTGAATGTGACCAATTATAGGAGCATTGTTGGGAGATTGATGTTTCTCATAAATACTAGACTAGGTATTGCATATGTTGTCTCACTTGTTTCTAGGTATATGAGTGAGCCAATTATTATCCTATTGAAGAGATTGAGCTAGTTGGTTTTAGTGACTCAGATTGGGGTAGAAACTTGGATGACCGAAATTCTACATTCGATAATTCTTTTTCTCTTGGATCTAGGTTGATCACTTGGAGATCAAAGAAGCAAGGATCAATATATCTCTCTTCAAAATAGGCTGAATATATTGCTATCACTTCAACTAGTGCTCAGGTCTTATGGTTTAGGAAAGTGTTGGAGGAGATAGGTGAGAAACCAAGTGGTCCAACTACAATTTTTGTGACAATATGAGTGTCATATAGTTGGAAAATAACCCTATCCACAATAGAAGATCTAAGAATTTTGACATGAAGTACCATTTTATCCGTGATATGGTGGAAAAGAAATTAGTTGTGTTGAGGTATTGCAACACCCATGATCAATTGGCTAATGTTTTCACTAAAGGTGTTGCTAAGGCTCAATTTATTAAACCAAGAAATAGTCTTGTGATCCCTTTCAGCATCAAGGGGGAGAATTTTAGAAAATGATGCTGACATGTGTGCATTTTTGGATTAGAAGGCATAGGAGAATATGTAACCACTTTGTAATAGTTTTGTACAAGTGTAGGTGTAGGAATATTGTAGTTGTAACAGTCTTGAATTGTTACCTTGTTTGTAACTACCATAGATTCTTTAGGTTTGAGTTCCAAGATAGATTAAGATGATTACTATTGCATTTTACAAGTTTTTGTGTGTGAGAAAAAATGAATTGAAGGTGAAAAATCCATTTTTTTTTTCCTGCTGCATATTCTTATATGTAGTCTAGATTTTACAGAAAATCTTGAAATACCTAATTTGGAGGTGTATAACATTTTTTGAATTTATCCATTTGCTACAAGTAATACACTATTTTTTTTTTAATTTACATGGTGGAATCGGTAGTCGCCATGAATCCGGGTAGGCTGTCCAGCTTTTATGGTCGCCACAGTATTCTGCGTTGTCCACCCTAGAAGCCACAAAATGGATCTTCACACAGTCTTACCCTATAACCACCATGCCATAATCATTTTAAATCTTTTATGCCACTGAAAGCACCAAGAAAGGAACAAGCATTCAGTCCGGCAAGGCCCGAGATTTGAACCTTGGACCTTCGCCCCCCTTATGGGGTTTGGATGAACCAATTGGTCTACACCTCGGACCTACATGTAATACACTATTGGAAAGCCCTTTCCAAGATATTTCCAACCATATAACACACTCCATATTGCATTTAGTATTTTTTCTTACTTTCACCTCTAAAAATCATGTTTTATCCACTTTTTCCAAGCCCTAGGTAGACCCTATACAACTACCTTGCAGAGCTCATAACCTTTGAATCACAACTTTATTTTACGTATTATTTACACCGTTGGAAAGCTCTAAGAATAATATTTCTATCCATATATAATTTACCTCATTTTGATCTCATTTGGACCTTCATATTGTGATTGTAGTGCTCTATTATTGAAATTTGGTGCTCTATTTTAGCCTTCAAATCTTCATTTGGAGCCTTCAAAACTTCACTTCCAATGCATACATGTAAATCACATATACAAACACAAAAATGTGATAGAAAATATTCACTACATGTCTAGGGTAGTGTTCATAATATGATAGGAAATAGAGAACAATGGATTATGGCATCAACAACACAAGAGCCCATACATCATAAATTATTCCCATCTAGTGCTTTGGTTCGAGTGGACCATAAGACCCAAATCCCACATGGTGATAGCATAAATAAAGATATAGACTAACTATCCCATTGAAAATAAAATTTGACTAAAATAACAATGTCTGGCTATCCCCACAAAAATTTGCAAGACCATTCTAATTAAGACAAGACACTTAAGCCACTTATGCTCAGAGAATTGCACTAGCATATTAGGATAAAAAAGAATGGTTTTAGGCCATTACTTATTACCTTTTATATTACTATTACTATGGAAAAACTTATTCATTTTTTCTCCTTTTTGAGTGTAGTTACAAACTTAACAAAATATTTTAGGAGCTCATCTGAAAATTGTAAACCAATGCACTTGAAACATCGACTATGAATGAAGACAATAGTGGCTTTAATATCAAAGTAAGAAACAATATTCGTTGGTTCCTACTTTTTTATAAATTTAATTATGACACATTCTTGTTTTTTTAGAAATCCATAAATTTTTGCTTTCAATAATTATTTTCAATGTTTTCTTCTTGTGTAATGTTTATTTTTTGTTCACTTGCATGTAATAATGCTTCTCACATAACATATCTTCATCTTGGTTGTTTTTAAAACCATCTTCACAGGTTGGTAAAAAATAAATATGTGCTACTCAAGCCTGCACTTGATAATGTCTCTATGTCTTTTGCTTGGTTAACTTACAACACTTCGCTATTCTACAAATATATAACCTCAACTTCAAATTTTTCTACTAGTTTCTTCTACAAGAAATGCAATGTTCTATTCTTTTTTAGACATATATTTTGGATTTTTGTCCTTTGAAGGTAGTCATTGGAATGCTCCCGAGATGCAATATTAATTCATGTTGCTGGATCCAAAATACTTATTGTTGCACTCATTCTTCTACAACCTCTCAAAGTCACATAAGCTCTCACATATTCAAATATTTTATTTTTCAATTAATCTCTCAAATTTATTTTTATTTCTATAGTTGTATTTCTTCATATAAATCCCTTTTTCTTTTTTTCTTCTTTAATTCTTCTTATATTTCTCGATAAACTCAATCAATTTCAAATTTTAAATTTTTTCTTCCAATTTCATATTTTACTATTTTTATATCTCCTTTCAAATTCAATCAATTTTCTTCCTCTAAAATAATAATTTCTCCTCCAACAATTTTGTTTTCCTTTCAATAAAAAACTTCCTTCAAATTAAATCTACTTTACTTGACAATTCTTCTTCTCTTATATCTTCTTTGCTTCAATATTCTTTCTTCTTCTTCAATATTCAATCTTCAATCATCAATATTTTTATCTACATTTTTGTATTATCATAGATAACTTCAATGCAACCATGAACCTTCCTTCTTCAAGGCTTGGCTTCTCACACTTACAATATTCTCACCATGAACCTTTCTTTTTCAAGACTTGGCTACTTATAAGTACAATATTATAATTGCTTACCTTCCACAAATATGGACCTTCCTTAATCAAGGCTTGGCTCTATTAAAAATATTATCTTTGTAATATATTTCAAATTCTACAACCTCTTTCACCATAGCTCTTCTCGCAATATCAATATCCACATTCAATATCTCAATCATAGCTCTGATACCAAGTTAGATATTGAAACCTATGCACAATAGTGGTAATTCTTAAAATCACAAAATAACACTTGTAATATTGCACACATAAAATATAAGCTGCAAGCTTACTATAGTAGTAGGGGATTTGGCTTCTATTTGAGAGGTTCAAGGTTCAAATCCCATTCAGTATGAGGGGACCATTACACCTAATAAAAACATGTGTAAACTCGTTAAAAATATTGTTAAAGTGGAAACCACCAGACGTGGAGTGGGTTAAATTGAATTTTTATGGAGCATCTAAAGGAAACCCATGAACAATAGGAGGAGGAATAATTAAATATATTAGAGGACAAATTTTGTCTCATTATGCTTTAAATTATGGAATTAAAACAAATAATGAAGTTGAATCTTGGGAAACCTTAGAAGGGTTTAAAATATGTAAATAAATAAAATGGAATAATTTTTTTATGGAAGGTGATTCTCTCATAGTAATAAATGCAATTTTGAGGAAAGCAAAGGCTCCATAGAACGTACAAGAGATACTTGTGGAATTTCAAGATATTTATAAGGAGTTTGAAGAAATAAAGTTTACACATATATTAAGGGAAGGAAACAAATGTGCACATAATCTAGCCATTAGAGGGGTTTTGATTGAGGATCATGAAGTTAACATCTCCTTTCCATGGTTAGAGGAAGTAGAAAGTTTAGTTGAAGATGACAAAAAAAATTTATTACCTAAATCAATTAATGTTTAAGATTTACTTTAATATTTTCCATTTGTAATATCGAGTTTATTTTGTAGCAATAATGTGTGTTCATTTAGACTATTTATTATAATTTTTATGGTTGCACTTGTGTTTTAGAAAGGAAACTAGCAATCCAGATTTGGTAAAGTGGACTATGTTAGTGTGATTTTTTAGAAATATTACTCTACTAAGATGAAAGGCATAGATAGTAGAGGTGAAGTTTTGGCATTTTGAAGGCTGCTATAGGAAAATTTCAAGAAGATGCTAAATTTTGGAGTAATTGTATTCATACAGATATTTGAAAAGATCCAGAAAATGAAAATCAAGAATTGAGATATTTTATGTAAAATGATGTAGGTTTCTAACTATAGCGTCTCAATTGAGATGATAAATGTATCTAATTGTAAACTCTCAAGCTCTAAAGAAGAGATATGTAATTTTTTAAGGGTTGGGGACCCAAGTACAACCCCTTTTATCAAGGAAAAAAAACATTACGCACACAAAATATTATAATATTATTGATAAAAATATATAATAGCATGTATGACGCTATGCTAGTTTGATGATTTTTATAATGTTTTATCATCAATATATATTCATGAGACTCTTCACATGATTGTTTTTTACCTTCCCTCTTCTTTCATAATGACAATGTTCCTCATTATTGCTCATAACTCCTATCTCTAACCTACATAACTCTTCACTTACTCACTTAACACTTCACACTCTCACACTTGCACAGCTGATACATTTCACTCAATAAACCAAGTGACATATATTATAAACCTAAATATAAAACACACCCTAAACTAAATAATACAATATTCCTTAAACTATTGCATAGCCAAATAATGTAATATCACTAATAGAAAAATTTAGGTTTTGTGGGATAATGTTTTTAAAGCAAAGATCATTAGAGGGCTAGAATTTCAAACATATAGGCTTATAAGTATGAAAAAAATTGCCTAAATATTATTTAAATATCAAGGAAAGAGTTGGGAGAAAAGTTACTTCAACAATGTATACCTGAGTGAGTGAGTAGTCGAGTTGGTGTGAAACAGCCAATTGAGACCTACAATCTATACCACAGGTCCATTCAAATCTGGTTCAACTCACACTAGCTACCATAAGCCCTTTTTTGTCCCATTAAATGGGTGGTCCATGGTTTGAACCTCTATGATGCAAAGGGAAACACAAAAAATCTCTTTTGGGTCCCTTCTAGATAGTGGTATACCTGGATTGGATGACATTGTTGGATACCTAAGAGTGGCTCTCAAGGTTTCTTTCTAACCTAAAATTTTATCCCAGTGGTAAAACACAATGGTTTGGGATTTGGATCTTCTTCGGGAGGTCCAAGGTTCAAATCATGACATTTGGCTGTGTTAATTCTCTATTGATAAGTGCAGATATCAGCTTTATTAGAGTCCATGTCTGGGAGAATACTTAGTCCTAGGAGTTTATCACACTATCCATTCAATTTATAGTCCTCGGAGGGACATCACAATGATTATGGTTTTGGATATTCTTTGGGAGGTCCAATATTCAAACTGCAACATGGGCAAGTGTGTGAGGGGATATGTGTGATGGTTGTGTGTTTGGACCCTTTGATAAGTTTAGCTCTTGCCCTTATGATAGGTCATGGTAGGGATGGGGATGTCTCACATTGAGTGTCGATCATACCAAAATTATTTAAAATAAAACAATGTATAAATTCCCCTCATGCGCTAAAATTATTCAAGAAACAAACCCTACTTAGAGGCTCACCAATATGGAACTTCATATAAGATAGTTTGTAATTAATAAAGAAATATATTAGATAGTTAGTTAATGAAATGGATAAATGACAATGCTTATATTGGGCATGTTTAGCTTATAAATATTCAAAGGTAAAAAATTATATTGATGTAAGAAACAACTCCAGATTATGGATTTCCATTAGCAACATGGTTGAAAGAGATAACTTCAAAAAAATATTAGATGAGCTTTAAAGGATGCTTCAAGAGTTATATTTATCTATTTTTACATGAAAGGATGAGTCGGTTTAGAATCTATCAAAAGAGGGTGGATACTCAGGCAAGTTGGAATGTAAGTATTTAGATCAATTATAATTACCAACTCCTAAATATTTTCCTTGGAATAGCATTTGGTCACTCATGGCCCTCCCTAAGGCCTCAATATTCCTTTGGTTGGCAATCCAAAGCAAGATTTTTATAGGTGATAATCTATAAAGAAGAGGATATCATGTTCCTTTTAGGTGTGCCTTATGTAAGAGGGATCTAAAAACAAAAAATTATTTACTTCTTCATTGTAGCTTTGATTACACCATTATCTAAAATATGAGAGTATATTTGAAAACTCCATCAACATTGAAAGAGTTGATGAAATGTTATATTGATTTCTTTAAAACAAGAATATGGATTAGAATTTAAAAAATATATATCAAAATCATTCCCAAGTTTAGAATCATATTATTACCTCTCTTGTAGAATATTTATAGATTTGGTGTTCATCAGAGAAAGTCTCAAGTGTGAAAAAGAGGTTTTAGCATCTTGATTACAATTTATGAATATACACGGGACTTTCATGTTGCATAACTTTATTCTTATTAACATAAATCATTCACCAATATGCAAAAATATCAAATCATTCATCTACAAATAATTATCCACAATAACAATCTATAAATGAGAGAGATATATAATACCCTTAAGGTAGGGAGACACCAATTATACTCCTTAAGGAAGGAATAACTCCACAAGATCTCCCAAGATGAGAGATCCACTTAAGGAGGGCAAAGTCCCATAAGCCACTTCATGGGCAAATATGATTACATAAGATTGATCTTCCTAATGATTACAATGACAAATATCTCTTATTTATATATCCATATTCTTATTCTACTTTGGGGAGCCTACTACTTATATAATATTATAATACAATCAACCTTGGGTTATGTGTGGTCCATGCCACCCTCCTTACAAATGTTTCATCCTCGAAACTTGTGAAAAAAAAGATAATATAATTTGTTAAGCAATACTAGAAACGGGTACCAATATTGATCATCCATCCATACAAGTGAAACATATTGATATCGGTATGTCATTTTTTTACTTGAGTATCCAAATGTGCTTTGTTGGCTCCACACTTTTGTTGTTGTATTTTGATAACTTGAATGATGGATTCACTTATTCCTTGTTGATGAACCGTTCTGAAAACTAGGATCACTATGCTTTCTCTACCAAATAGTACCATAGTTTGTGCCCTTCTGATTCCATGTAGAACCATAATATTGCTACCTTCAGCCATACCTCCAAGATTATTTTCGCTCATGGTGGTGTGGATGGTGATATGTTGCAACCTTAAATTGATGTTCTACCTTTTTTGACTCCTCAACATTAGGCTCTATTGTTTTAAATTCTTCTACACATTATTCTTTCATGTTTTCTTTGTTTGGTGTGTCCTTGTGCTCTTCTATCAAATTTTCCTTACTCTACTACTACTATTTCCATAAAATTTATTATTGTTACTTCCTTCTTGGATTCTATTTCAAGTTCTTCTCTTTGTTATTCAATTTGTTTCTCTACAACCACTTCTTGTTTTTTCTTGGATCCTTTCTCCTTAAGCTAAGAAATATCCTGTAATGTTATCTTCTTTTTCCTGTACCATAACTTCATAAAATTCTTTTGCACATTAATGTTAATAGTACCTAGAAAATCTAACCAAGGATAACCAAGAACAATATCCTCATCATCCATCTTAATAGCATAGAAATCTGAATGTAAAACATATTTATCCATTGTGATATAAATCTTAAAAAATTTGAACATGCTCACCCTCTAGTTGTATGTCCTTAATTTTTGTTGCTTGAACTTGCAACTTATTAGCCAAAGCAATATTAATAAAATTATATCTTCTACTAGGGTCAATGGAAATAATAACATGTTCCTTTTGAATGCTTCCATGAACATGCAAAATAGAAATTTTAGCTGAATTTAAACCTCTTTTATTCTGCTCTTGCTTTTGTAGACCCAAAGATGTGCCTTCTGCATTCCTCTCATTATATTCCCTAACCTTTTCCTCTTTTTTGTCCTTGAGTAATTTTATTTTATTTTCATAGTCTTCATTATGTTTCTTGAGAAATTCCTGCTCACTTTTAATTTTTGTTTGTTTGTTTTGAAGCATGTTTATTTTTTCTTCATATCCTTTTATGGTGACCTTCAAACTAGCTAGATTTTTATATGGGTCTCATCTACTCAAGAATACATGCTCCATTGTTTTCCAAATTTCATCTTTATGGACGTGAGGAAATTTACAATACCAAACAAGAGCTTCTCCTCTAAGACAACAAGAAAGCATACATTTCCAAAGAGGATTACGATGATACAAGGATTTAAAATTTTACCACCAATCCCTAACATCAATATCATCTTCTCTAGAATTGTTTTGGAGTTCCATAGTTCATGCCCTAATGTAAACTAGGAATTGCTTTGACAATATATATCATTCCCTAATGCAAACTAGGAATTGTTTTGACAATATATATCATGCCCTAATGAAAACTAGGGTTTTATGTAAATAAACATCTTCCCACTGAGTTGAAGCTAAAATTACAAGAGACAACTAGATTCATAATTTTTCTTCCAAACAAAATAAATTTCAATTGATATGCTTACCCGAACTAAAAAAATTTAATCTTTTGAAAAAATTGTGAATTGAAAACTCATCACTACCCTTGTTCCATATGGCTGACTTCAAAAGGTTGTATCTCCCTCAATACTGCTCAAATTCCTTTATATGACAACTCATATTAAAGATCTTCAAATTTTGCATTAAATTATCCAAGAATCATTTGAATAAGATAAACCTTCACATAGATATGGCTCCTAAAATATGAAATGTTTTTTTTCAAAACAAATCTACCCTCATGCAACTTAGGGTTTTATTAGCTAGGGTTTCATAGAAAAATATTTTCCTACTAATTTGAAGCCAAAATTCTACATAGACATCTAGTTTTGTGATTTTTCTTCCAACAAAATAAATTGTAACTAATTTGCTTACCCGAGTTGACAAATTTTATCTTCCAAAAAATTTATGACTTAAAAATTTATCACTACCCTTGTTCCATACGACTAACTTCAAAAGGTCATATCTCCCTCAATACTACTTGGATTCCTTCATATGACCACTCATTTTAAAGCTCTTCAAAATTTGCACAAAATGATCCAAGAATCACCTGAATCAGATAAAATTTAATAGAGATATGGCTCCTTAAATATGAGACATTTTTTCCAAAATCAATATGTCCTAATTCTGCAATTCCAAAACAAAATCTCCACTTTGCCAAAATCATTGCTCTGATACCACTTGTTGCATGACTTTATTCTTATTAACATAAATCATTCACCAATATGCAAAAATATCAAATCATTCATCCACAAATAATTATCCACAATAACAATCCACAAATGAGAGATAGATAGATAATACCATTAAGGTAGAGAAACACCAATAATACTCCTTGACGAAGGAAAAACTCTATAAGATCTCCCAAGTTGAGAGAGCCACTTAAGGAGGGCAAAGTTCCATATGCCACTTAGTGGGAAAATATGATTACATAAGATTGATATCCCAAATGATTACAATGACAAATATCTCTTATTTATATATCCATATTCTTATTCTACTTTGGGGAGCCCACTAATAATATAATATAATATAATATTATATTATAATATTATAATACAATCAACCTTGGGTTATGTGTGGCCCATGCCAACACTTATACAATATAATAATATATCCTCAAATATCTATTTGTAGGTACCCTAATATGTCATATATGACACTACAATCAACATAAAGAATTTGCTTCAATCAATGGTAAAATAGAAATATCAAGAAGTTAGGTTTATCAAAATTAATTTTGATGGTGGTTCCTTAGGAAATCCAAAAAAAAGTTGGTGGAGGTGATATTTCTTTAAATAATGAAAGCAAAATTCTTCTCACGACTCAAAATCATATGGAAATTTAACTAACTATGCAAAGGATAGAGCACTTCTTACAAAGATCAAAATTACCATTGAAAAAATATGGAAATATATTTCAATTGAGGGACATTTACAAATTATTGTTAATGTTATCAAGAACAATGGGTGTGGCCACTTAAAAAATATTTTTTCTTATGTTCATCAAATATCGTTGGAGGTAATATTTTGAAAATATCATCATATCTATAAGAAAATAAACTAGTTAACCAATCTAAATGTTGATCTTTATCTTCACAAAATTTAAATTTATAAAGACAACTAGTTAAGGGAAATTTTTATCTCTTATCTTAAAACATGTTAAAAAGTTAATTGAAAAAATAATAGTATGAAGAAGATATATATTTAGTACAAATACATAATAAAAATATCTTTACATCAATATAATATATAATTTTAATAAAAAACACCATCAATAAACAACAACAAACCTAAATAACAATATTACTTACAAATTTTATTTTCCACATCATACATCTTAATATGTGTTCCTTAAAAATAAATAAATTTGGAAACAAAAAAAAAAATTGCAATTGACGTCTTACTCATTCCATATAGCTTTAAAACCATTTGTAAATTTCATCCATTTTAAAAATTACTATCATCATAGTTTAACGTTATAAGAGTGGTTGTAACCACTTTAACACATAGTTTATAAATTTACATATATAATTTAAAATTTTATTTTTTCTTATATTTTTTTAAAGAAAATAATTACAGGATTTAATTTTAATTATAATTTGTTAGACACGATAATTATATAAAAATAGTTCCAAATCAATAATGCAATTTGTTCAGTAGAGGGTTGTTCCAACAATAGACAAGAAGGCATCTCAATAATTTAGTCTTTGTCAAACTTTACGTGGATGGCAAAGCATTGAAAGACGTGCGCAAATACAAACTCTTGCTCACCGTGATGGATGCACAAGGGAGAAGCATAAAAAAACCCACGCTCAAGAAATGTGTACCATTGAGTCTACGCATTGCAGGTTGACTGGGGAGGTCAACCTTCTCTTGCGCATGTTGGAAGGCACGCAAGGAGGAAGCGCACACAAGGGATGCGCTTGGGAGATGCATAACACCTACTTTGCACACGTAAAGAGGTGCTTGTTTATCGAGGGTCAACCTCTCTTGCGCAATAGAAAAGTGCACAAATGCTATGCGCACCAAATAAAGTGCGCAACACTTTACAAATAAATTAAATCATGCGACTTAGGGCTTTGGAGGCACTAAAAGACAAAACCGCTAAAATATGGAAATATGTCTTATTGGAAGATAAACTATGTGCAGTGCTTATGCGTATAAAAACAACTATCCAATGCTTATGCGCTCAAAAAGACTATTTAAGGGAAAATTGGAGAGAGAATAATGCGATAAGAAATTACATAAATAGAATTTATTCATTAAAAATAAGTAGACTGCAAATGCAGCTTTACAATGCAAAATGGAAGGATTTTACACAAACATATGCAAGCAAAGTTGCAGGTTCAACTCAGATGGGAGACTGTGAATGTTGTTGATTCACCTACTTGCCTCGACTCCTTCTCCTCTCTGCACTTATGTGCATTGCTGCTTTATTTCCTCTCATTGCATTTTTCTTAATGGAACCACCGCCTTATATAGCTGGGCAGAAGAGAGGATAAGGCTTATCTTTTGACATACCATTAATGTAAAACTAGGGTTTTTGACCAATCACCAAATGAATTAGGGTTTCTTCCTATCTTCAATTGTCAGTATTAATTTCTCATGCGGGAGATTGCGATGATCGGGTGTCAAAAATTGGTGATCGAATTTGGGTGATAAGATTTATCAAAGATCTTAAAGGCATGAAATCAAGTTTAATTTTCAACATCCTCCTTTAAATGATATTTCACAAAGACTTTGATACCCAAAACTTCCCTCAACCTATTGAAGTCCTCCTCCTTCAAAGGTTTTGTGAAAATATCGGCTAGCTATTCTCTAGATCTACAAAATAATAACTCAATTTCATAAACTTTCACCAGCTCTCTAATGAAATGATAGAGGATGTCGATGTGCTTTGTCCTGCCATGAAACACTGGATCCTTAGGTAGTGTTCTGGCAGAATTTTTATCACAAAAAATTGTTGTTGCCCCTCTCGATGGATGATTCAACTCACCCAATATTCTTTGTAGCCATACTTCCTGGCATGCGGTTGATGTGGCGGTAACATACTCTGCCTCTAAAGTGGACAAAGAAACTATCGGTTGCTTCCTGAATGACCATGAAATTGCTCCAGATAAAAGATGAAAAGCATGTTCGAAAGTGCTTTTCTGATCATCAGTGCTTCCAACCCAATCGTTATATGTGTAGCCAACCAGTTTTAGTTGATTTTTTTGGTATAAAAAATTCCATGGTTTCGCATTCCATTGACATAGCACAAATTCATTTTTCTTGCTTTCTAGTGTGTGTCCTTTGGATTTTCCATGAACCTACTAATTAAGCTCACTCCAAACATCAAATATGGTCTAGTTGTAGTCAAATACATTGAGATTGCCAACTAACCTCTTATACAAATTTGGATCAACAATTCTATTGCAATCCATTTTGATCAGATTTAGACATGTGGCAAAATGTGTGATGGTAGGTTTACTTTCCTCCATATTAAACCTTTTTAGGACATATTTTACATAGTTACCCTAAGATATGAAGATTCCATATGTAGATTGGTCAACTTCAATGCCTAGAAAGTATTTCATCGGCCCTAAGTCCATCATTATGAATTCCTTCTTCATGGCTATTCTGAATTAGTCAAATAGCACATTGTTGTTTCCAATGTATATCAAATCATCTACATACAAGCAAATTATTATCAGAGTAATAAGCCAAGTTCTATCCACTTGGTTGTCTAAACACCCCAAGTATGCCCACTTGGTTGTCCAACATCAGAGTTTACTGTAAGAGAATTTTTTTTCTTTTATTCAAATTTATTTTTGATTTATTTCCTAGTATGAGCATGTTAGATTTATCTTCATGAGTGTCATACCGTTGCAGTAGAAATACTCATGAGATCGAGATTGGCTAGATCCCGTATACTTACCCATTTTGAACTTCACTCTCCTCCCAAGATCCTAATTTCAGGTAGGGGATTTCTTTTCCTCTAGGGCCCATAACACCTAGAGGTGTGACACATACTTTCCCCATGTCTTGACATGATCCAAAATACATATGCCATGTAAGACATAGCACATACATGCTCGAGCTATATGATCTTCCATTTCCTAGGAGCATCGTCTAGGGTCTTACCAATATCTTGGTAACCACCCGGTGTTTTTTTATAATTAACCAACACGATATCCCATACCATATTGTTGTCCGATTTACTCAGTCAAGCATAATTCACCACTCATCACTAGCAGGGATAACCTAGAAGAATTACCCATACAATCCTTCGTTACCTCCCATTCTAACATTTTTTCATTATAAGTACAGTTAGAGTCTTGGTTTATACCGGTTGCCTACCCACAAGTGCCAATATTAGTTAATATACAAGATTGCCTCACCCACAATATTGAAATAAAATTAAGGATATGATGGTTGCCTACCCGCAAGTACCATTAGCAGTTAATATACAATATTGTCTCACCCACAATCTTGATATAGGTTCAAGGTTGTCCTACCCACAACCTTGGGTTGCGAAATAAGATTGTCCCTTCCACAATCCTAATATTTCATAATTTAAAATTTACCTAAGTTGGTTCAAAGGTCTTCTAATGTATATAGTTTCAATATAATTCAAAGCTTTGCTAATTTTTAAAAGAACGTCAACTTTTCGTTTGACTACTCGAATGTTTAGATGGTAAAAAAAAATAAGACAAAAAGGCTAATTTAAGCATCGCATTCAAAACTAAATATTTCCACAATTACTAAAATAAATTTAATTAGATTCCCTTTATAATGGCTATTCCTTTGAAGTAAAGGCTACACTAACATATGCATCCACAAATCACTTTTCCCTCAATACTCTATAATTATTTTATTATAAACAAAACCATGAACTAAGCTAACCATTCAACAAGTTAACATAAAACTGCAATCATCATTTCAATTATAATTTTGATATCTAATACAAATGAACTTAAAAGAGTATTGTTTCTCGTTGTTAAACTAAGCAATGACATTCAAACAGTCAACTACAATGTTCCTCACTCCACCTTATGCAATCTACCATACGGGTTGATTTAAATATTCTCATTACCACAACCTTTTAGGAGCTTGACTACGCTCAAAACATATTTTTCTTGTATTTATTTTAATTCATCCGCAAGGTTATAACAGTAACAAAACTTCTAAGGTTTCTAATTTCTAATTTGATTTTTTTTTAATACACTCTCAACTTCATCCGGTTTTAAGTTCATCACATCCTTGTTCGATTCCAAATAACTCCTAAGAGTTTCCATAGCCTTCAACATCACATTCAAACCTAGGTCCGATTTGAAGATTTACATAACCTAAACTATAATTTTAATTGAACTCTGTTTGCTTAATCATCTCACAACGGATATCCCTTTCAGCCTTCGTGAGAACTCTCTAGCACATAAGCTATTTTAAACACATTCATTTAGCTACTATACCGCTTAGTTCAGGCTAGTCTTTTCCAAAACATAGCATTTCTAGGTTCCCCATTTAATAACTCAAAGAAAATATCTATACATGCAATTATAGATTCAAGAACATATTTTAAGTTACCGTATTCATTGTTTCCCATTCACCTTAGCATACACAACAAAATAAAATTATTGAACCCTAGACCAAGATCAATCCTTGTTTTTGAACAATACCTCATTCGAATAGCTTACAAAAAAAATAAATACAAGATTTACTTGAATGCATATCGATTCTTCATTATTTCATAAGGTAAGACTACACTATCACATATATTATCTCAATTCCTACACTGTTTAAAATTTTTACATTAAATACAATTTCAATATTGGACTTGCACCAATAGAATCTAGAGTTTTTCCATTCTCTAAGAAGTAAGAGAATTCATAAGCATTTACAATGGCTTAGCACTTTGGACATTAATAATCATCCCTCAATGTCAGGTCACAAAATATCTTCCAACAGTAAAATTTAAAGTTATGGCTTGACTCCACCAAGCTCCAGATTTCAGACGTAGGTTTTAGGTGACAATTCAGGGGTCAGAGTGGCCAAACTAAAATGAAATGCAGCTACTCCTAGCATGCAAGCAATTTTTCCACATCCTTCCATGCAACATACAAGATTCCAAGCAAAAACCTCCCATCTCACCATGGGTTTTCAACACAGAATACAAGTAATGCCTTCAATTCTTTTTAATAACAACATGTAGAAGAGATAATAACAAATCTCATCATAATCTAATAACTTAGCTCCAAAACACAGTCAAATTATGCTTTCCTTTTTCCACAAGCATTTAAACACATGCGTCTCAAAATTTCCCACGCATGCATTAAGGTTTTTCAAATTTTCTACTTTGTTTACAGAGCATGGATAGAATTATAATCACAATCAAGTAATATGTTCTAAATCTTGCCACACAAGCACACATAATTACTTCTTTTCTTTTCAGTCTCATTGCCAACAAATGTTATACCGAAAACACCCAAAACATAATCATAATTTTACAACATATATTATAAGTCTTGCCACACAGGCACACAAAGTTATTTCTTCTCTTTTCACTATCATTGCCAGCAAACATCATAACAATTCGAACGTAGAACATAACACACAAAATAATTAAGCATTCCACCAAATTTTTCCAGTTCACTTACTGGATTTCATAGTTTGTTCCCTTGCTCTACCATGTCCTTTGCTCGTCGTCGCTTCCTCTTGCCGAAGACACCAGACCTTCCCCATTTCTCTCTCATTTTTCCATTTTTATTAAACATCTCCTTCTTCCTCTGATCCCGCTACCGTTCGTTGAGATTCTTCTTCCAAAACATGCTAATTGCCAAGTGTTCCCCACTTCCTCACATCCAACTAAACTTGATAATCATTCCTTTATTTGTTGACTAACTTTATATATATCATATATTTTATAAAGCCAAACAAACACTCTGTTGCCTTTAATTTAATTAGCTCCTTCCTATAGTTTAAGAACTCCTTCGCCTATATTCTATTTTCTTTAGAATATAATTGATTATAACATTGGTGTTCCTTGATTTAAAAAAAAATAAACAATAAAAATTATTTATTGCTATTGCCATCATATTATATTTTCTTGTTCCCATAGCAATATATATATGAATATGTTATATATTATTTCCTTTAAATAAATAAATTCTTCAAAACATATAAAGTCATAAATATATGATTACCAATTATTTTACTTTGCCTCCTTTACATATTTTCTCTTTCAGATCATAACACAAAAATAATCATATCACTATTTTATTTTATTTCTTATTCACAACTATGGCTCCCATGCATTTTGGCATCTTCATCTCCAATCAAACATCACAATTTGACAAGCATCAAACATCCCTACAAATGCAACTACATGTTATGCATCTACGTGGACCGTTAGTGAATGGATTGCCTATAGGGTTTTTTGTCCCTATCAACTAATGAATACACCACCGTTCATCATTTCCCTGACTTACCTTGCATCGAACAATCCTACAGTCCATTGAGAAGACATCCTTCTTTTACATTGTCCTTGCTAGTACAATACCTATTGTAGCACCCTAAAATTGGCACGATTAAAACCTTAGTAAAAGATAAAAGATAAAAATTTAAATTTTAACCCCAAACTGCCCGTTAAACCGCTTGTTACCCTATTTCCCCATTTTCCATGCCATTTTTAGGATTTGTTTTGACCATTGGATGATATCATCACAGATTAGATGAAATCATCCCCGATCTGACGAATTCATCTGGAACAAAACGTCGAGACGATTTCGTCCCAAAACCAAATTTTCATAATTAGATTATGTTTTAACAACCTCTCCAACTTAGATAGAAATGTGTCTGCATAGTTGGAGATTTCCCTGTTGGAGATCTCCTAGATTGGGATGATCCCCAACCTCCTAACCTCTTCCTAATCCTATATAAACTAGGATTTTTCTAGTTTATCTCCCTGAACCCCTTGGACCCCTTAGCTGATGGATTTCCCTATAGATTTAGTTCCTTATTCACTAGAGCATCCTCGCACTACTATCTATATTATGTATTTTGCATTTTCTTGTAGGAACTCTACTATTTTTTAGTCGAAGCTAGCTCGGATCATCGCAAATGATCCCAAATGATTTCGAACGATCTTGTTGAGGAGCGTAGATGATCTCATATGATTGGAGGCGATCCTGACTATAGTCCAGATTGGGGGCAATCAGAACCTAGAGTTTGCATTTCCTTAGCTTTTTTGCATTTTTCTATTGTATTTTTGCATTCTCTTAAATTATTATACTTATGCATCTTGGAGTTCACCTCATCTAATATAAATGCATGATAAAATCAAAATAAATTATGAAGTTGATGCTTTTCCTCCTTAATTATTATTTGGATTTATCATTTTGACAAATTTATAGTTATTTCTATCATTTCCCTTCTCTTTTGTAGTTGCATCTTGGGTATTTTGTATCTATTTCTATGATTACAGGTTTCTGAAGAATTCGTCTGATGAATTCATCAGATTTCAGATGATTATATCTGATCTCAAATGACCTTATGTGATTTGGGATGATCCTATGAAATATCAGACGATTATGTACGAATTGAGGTGATCTGGACTATTACAAAGCTCAAAATCTTCATCAGACATCCAAAATCAGGTATGATACATTCTAGCTAGCATATTCTCTATTATTAGCATTCATTCCTATTTTTTGTATTCATTTAAATTAGCATTGGCATATAGAATAGTTTAGATTCATCTTGGCCAAACCTAGGAGTTGAATGATCGAGTATAAAAATGAACACATCAAACTCACTGTCAACCTAGGCGTGGAAACTACCATTCAAAAGTTTCTTGGTGAACCCACCATCCATCGAAAATTCACCCTTATACCCCTCCCCCAATAGGCGGGACCTTCAAAGGGCCTCTCAATCCGAGGTATTTTCCCATCCTTTTCACATCCCCCTTCCGAGCTGGATCCTATAGCCTGAAGGTAAGGATGCGAAAAATTTGGAGCGATACATTTTGGTGAACCCGACGTGAAACAAAAACCTTTTGAAAATAAAAATAAGAAAACAAACAAAACATAAATGCATTTAGAATAAAAAATTGCATATCATATTTAGATGGTAGACTATAATAAAAGACGAGCTGTCACCATTAATGTTGAAAATCAACTAGCAGCTATAGAGATTACTTCTGTGCTTAGAGTACCTCAAACAAGTAGGGTTCAACCTTTGTGGTACGAAATTGATAGGAGATTGAATCTCATTTCATCTAGAGCAACCAAACTTAGGAAAATCAAGAGGTTTGTCCTAGATAGAATCTTGGATCCCAATCAAGTGATCTTATATCATGAACTTCAAAGAGCTTGCCATAGGTGGTTAGCAAATAAAAGAGCCCTTGTGTCTTCTGAGTTGTATACCTTTGAGGAATACCTCGATAATGCAGTTATAGTACATAAATTTCTATCTCATATAGAGGACCAAGAGGTCGTTCTTACGGATAGACAAATATGGAATAGAGTTCCCAGAGTTGTGTTATATCGAGAGTATTGCCATGAGATTTATTTTTACAAGACAGAATCTGAAACAGATAATATCACTATAGCACACTTTATCAAGTTCTTGAAAAACCATTTTCAATTTGAAGAGGAGCATTTTATGACTCCTGATGAACTTGATCCTATCAATGATATCTATAAACTATTTATAGAAAACTAAGCTATTCTTTTATTATTGTTATTTCTTGTATTTAGTGTACTGTTTGTTGTCTTTATAAGCATAAAACAAAAATAAATAAAAACAAAAACAAAATCATAACCAAAAAAAAAATCAAAACATTTTCTTTTAAGCATTATAGTAGGTATATAATTAAAATATATACCTCCCAAAATTTGTTGCAAATATATTAATATATATTTGCTAAAATCTAAATTTAGACATAATGACTAGACTCAGGAATGAAAAACAAATTGAAGTAGAAGAAGATTGGTAAGGAAAAACCATAAATAAACCAGATGCCCTTCTTGAAGACCCAATTCAGGAAGAAGGAACCTTAAACCAACAAGAAGAAGAATTTGTGGATGCAAATGAACAAAAATAAAATGATAGAGAGGAAGGATCCTCATCTCCTAAAATATCTCCAGAAGGAGTTGTTACTTTTGAGAACATGGAACATTTTTGGAAATTCCTCAATACTAATATTGGCACTCTTAATAGAGCAGTTCATATGGATAAAGATCAAATTAGTGACACTCAAGCAACCCTAGAAGATATATATCACACATGCACTAATCCTTTGTCCTTCATTGATCAAGAGAGTGATCAATCTGGACCATCCAATTTGGACATGGCTACTATAATCCAGAACATGCAACAACAACAAGTTACCCAACCACCTAGAGTGCCTATTACCAAGCCAAGGGTTATTACCACACAAAAGAAACCTTCATTCACTACTCTATTTTTCCAAGCTATTGATCAATATACCTCAAATCAACAAAAGCCTAAAACAAAACCAAATACCAATTTCCAACAATCTGGGATACAACATAATGCTACAACAAATATTCTTCATAATACTCTTCCTACCAATCATTTGCATAACAACAATATAGCATCTAAACCTTATGTCCCACCTTCCTATGCTCACAAATCCTATACTCATGTACCACCAAACCAATATGGTGGAGAAACTGGTAATCTCGAAGCCATGGTGAAACAGTTAGTCTCTTGCATGGACCAGATAGATCCCTACCATCCTTCGTGCAATTATCGAGAAATGTGTAGTCAACCTCTAGATCCTATAGTTGTAGCTAGATCCTATAGTTGTAGCACAACCATATCCCAAACACTTTCCTATGCCTGTCCTACCTATATATAAAGGAACTGAAGATCCCATAGAGCATCTTCATATTTTTAGGATAGCATGTCATGACATATCACATGATGACTTGTTATTACTAAAAATGTTCCCAAAAATTTTAGGGGGGATGGCATTGGAGTGGTATTATCAATTGCCCACTCATTCTTTGAGAAATTTCGAAGAGACCGCTAGGTCTTTTGTGCATCAATTTAGTGCTTATATCAAAAGGCATGTAACCATTAAAGATTTGTACAACTTAAAACAAGACAAAGATGAGTGTTTTGCTGACTTCTTAGCTCGATGGAGGTAGTTGATAGGAAAATTACACTTTGTGTTACCTTATCGAGAAATGTTGGATATTTTTATCAATAATTTACAAGAACAACTATCCTATGAATTATCAACTACTACCTTGACCACCTTCGATCAAGCTATCGATTTAGCTCGAAGGGTGGAAGATGCTCTCATTAGAAGAGGTCAACTCAAAAAGAAAGATGATGAGAAAACATCTAGAAATCAATATAAAAATAAACAAGTTGTGGGTGATGGAGTCACTGATAGCATAAACATTGCCAATGTTAATACTACAAAAACAATAGAGAATTTTATATTGAAACCTCCTGATAAACCACCCCAAGAATTTACTAGGTTAAATAAACCTTTATCAACCATTCTCTTGCAATTACTAGCACGAGGTTTGATCCAATTACCAACTATCTGGGAACCTGATCCAACTATACCCGGATATAGAGTTGATTTACATTGTGATTTCCATAGAGGACTTGGACATGCTACCAACTCTTGTAAAATATTAAAACATAAAATACAAGATTTAATTGATAACAATGAGATGGAGGTGCAAGCCTTTCAACCTAAACAAAATCCTTCTAATAATGCTCAAAAGAAAATTCCCCCAAATTAGAATCAGAATGCCAATCAATCATTGGACATATTTCAACATCCTTTACCAAAGCATGGTAAAGAGGTGGCTAATCAAATTGAGCATCATAATGTTCCCCCTTCTACCCGATATGTAGGGACTATTAGTGGACAATTACTTGTTCATGATCCTCAAATCTTTGACACAACTTTATCCATAGTTATGACTAGACCTCTACATAATATTCGGATACTTGATCTTAGTGACACCGAATATGAGACTAAAAGTGACATGGAAATCACCTCAAATCAATCGAATAGTTCTGAATATGAATCAGATCCTATTCAACCTATCACAAATTCTATGGTTCTAGAAGAACCATTTTCTAGAAGAGTCACTAATAGACCATATTATCACCAAATACTTTCTAATGAACAAGCCATAAACGCTCAACCAAGACCTATTCATCACTTGCAAAATAATTTTGTAGGAACCATCGGAGCCGTTACCAAACAATAGGCTCAAAACTCTCAACAGGATCAAACTCAAAATGGTGGATTAGCTCCATTTGTTTTGAAAAATCCCAATAAAGGGAATTATGCACCTAATGTTCAACCTAGGACTACTTATAATATTAATGAACAATTATCCAATACTACAGCTAGAATTTCCCTTTTGGACCTGTTAAGATCTTCTCCTACCCATAGGGATGAATTAATGCTCACATTAAGCCAAATGATGGTACCACAAAATATTCAACCTGAATCCATGTCCAATACTATCATAACTCGCAAAATCGATTGTATTGAATTTTGAGATAGACATATCCCGCAACATAGTTTACATAAGGATAACCCCTTATATATTACGGCCCTAATTTGGGATGCAGTAGTTAAACGAGTCTTGATTGATAATGGTTCATCTTTAAACATATGCACTTTTGACTTCTACCAACAATTTGGGTTTAGAAGTGATGAAATGAAAATAACTGATATGATTATAAAACTCTTCAATGATGAAACACAAGAAACGTGTGGAGTCATTACTATACCCTTGCAAGTTGGTCCTAGAACCCTAGATATGACCGTGTTTATTGTACATTGCCCTGCATCATACAATATACTTTTGGGTCGCCCTTGGATCAACGCGATGCAAGCGGTTCCATCCAC